>JABFEA020000085.1:12235379-12246539 GCA_019775915.2 Cyphomyrus plagiostoma
CGGGCGAGGCCTGATGCACCTGTGTGGGACAGAGGAGACGCGGGCGAGGCCTGATGCACCTGTGTGGGACAGAGGAGACGCGGGCGAGGCCTGATGCACCTGTGTGGGACAGAGGAGGCGCGGGCGAGGCCTGATGCACCTGTGTGGGACAGAGGAGGCGCGGGCAAGGCCTGATGCTTACGTCCTGGTTTAATATACAGCTGTGGCTGGCTTGTAAAATCATTAGCTGTGTATTTTTTATGAAAATAGTAGCTGCATCATGGAATAACTCCTGCCCTGCGGTGCCTGGGATGCGTTCCAAATGCTGCACAATGATAGATAAATAGATTCAGATAGAAAGAGGAGGATGGATGGATGGATGGAATAACATGTGAATTTGAGGACACAAGTGAAGCTTCTTCAAAGATGATAATTGTGTATCCCATTCCCCGCCCATAATTTATGATGACAATTATTCTGCCGTAACACTGACCTCTGATCAGTATAAGGTTAACGTACAAAGTCTAGTAGGACGTCTAATTGCCCTGGAACATCTAACTGCTTCCTGTGCGTCCTGTAAGCCATCAAACACACGCTATTCCAGTCCTGACCTGGGAAAGTGCAGCACACGCCCCCCACCCCACACCCCCCCTGCTTCTCAGACAGGGAAGCACTGTATCATCTCACAGGAGCGACAGTTCAAAGGTCACAACAGTTCAAAGGTCACTGTGCCCCCCGACGCAGGTTAGAGCCTCGCCTGGCAGCTTCACTGGACTACAGCATAAACTCGCTGCTTCCAGAAAGTTCCTCCGCTCCCTTTGAGCTGCCTTGAGGCTTCTGCTCGACTATTAAACACTTCTACCCCGTTCCCTTTACATGCCCTCGTCCCGCGGACTCTCGGGAAGGGGCAGCCAGAGGTGAGATTCAGACTACAATCGCTACAAGACACACGGAACGGGGTTGCCTTTCTCCGAGGTCAAAGTTCATCGAGGAGAGTAACCGCCGACCAATTTGTTCTGTTACCGTGGGAACAGGTGGGCCTGACGTCAGTCACATGAGAAGAACAGAATGCGGGTCAGTAAAAGAGGACCAGACACTCCTGTGGCCACAAAAAGCCACTTTAATGGCAGCAATAATAATGTCTTAGTGACGCTTGCAAGGCCAGTGGCATCAGACATGAAGCAGGGTGCTTCTATAGTACTGATGGAAGTGGCTTTGATTCTAATTAACAAGTAATAAAATTCTGAGGGACAGTTTCCTGTGGTTTGAGCAAAATTAAGCTACTAATTGAAAAAACTGTCAGTCGACGTACAAAAGATCTGGTTTGTTTTTTGGGGGGGAGGGGGGTTAGTGTTTTTTTTTTTTGCCATTTCCAGTTACCTAATTTTACAATAAAAAGACTGCAATGGTGAATGTTTAAGCATCAATGTAAGTCACAGACGCTTTGCAGTCACGCCGTTAAATAAGGCTGGATATGACTGTCTGCATGTCAGTCTCACTCAGCCACACCTCAGCCGACAAAGAGCTGCCCTTTCCTCCCTCCATGAGTAGCTCTCCAGCTCAAGGTCCAGCATGAAGGCGTATGGAAGAGTGATTCCAACAGCCAGCTTCCCTATTCACTCACCTAACGCTTATCCCAAGGGATCACTCACATAATTAGCTAAATATTCTCTGTGACGCAGCTTAAGTGTCTACAGATCTGGAGTTTTGATTCAATGTCGGAATCAGAACTTCAGTGCAACATTTCAGTTCCAAGACAAATTTCCTAACAACCCCAAACCCTGCTGCATTCTCCTCCTCAAACTATAGAAGATGCTTATTTGGGTCAGTTTTGCTGGCTATATCTTGCCTTCTGAAATCGGCTGGGGTAACAAAAGTTTGGTTGAGGCTTGACGGAGGTTTCCTTGACTGACATCAACATCACATGGAAGGGTGACCTTGTGGTGTCACATAGAGCCAGCATTTCCTGCCAGGCATCCAACAAGATCTGCCATATAGCCAGCAGGACCTGAAAGCCATCTTCTTCCATACCGCACCAATGTCGGTGTGGCCATCTGATTTAAAGCAAGGGAGGGATGAGGGTGCCAAAGTACATTCTATTGAAGTAACACAAAACACTGAAGAAAACTTTCTATTCTTTCAGTCACTATCAGAAAAGTGGGAGGTATCCCATACCAAAGAATTTAACTAATCTTCTAACTTACTGATGCATCAAGATCATGACTGTTACATGAAGCCTTAATTGACATGAGTAATACCCTGTAAGGTGTCCAAGCTCTGAGATTCCTGCAGCTGATTCATGGTCTGAGGTCACTGGTTAAAACCCATTCAGGCTACTGTTAGACAAAATAGCATGATACCTAGTGACAGGTGACGGTCAGTCATATGAAAGCACTGTGCTTTGTATTCTAAAAATAGAGCTTATGTAACAGTTAAATATCAATTCATCTTAGGACTGCTTGTCCCATGTAGGGTTGAGTGGATTATTTGGGACCTATATCATAAGGCGCAAGGCACAGTCGCGGTACACCTTGGACAGGATGCCCGTCCATCACTGGGCACACTCAAAGTCAGCCATTATGGGCAATTTACAGATGCCAGTTAGCGGGAGGAACCCGCACACGCCCAAGCTTCTGCAAAGCACCGGTGGACGCGCAATTCTGCTACCGCACGTATCCGCCAATGACGCGGTAAAGTGACAGCCCAAGCGGCAGAAGGTCTGACATTCACAGGATGACGGCTAATCGAATGCAAGTGCTAATATGCTAATCTGGCATCATGGAGCTGCTATAGTACAGGGGTGTGAACTCCAGTCCGGGTGGTGCCGGAGCCCAATGTAGAATTGAAGTTTGACACCCCTACTATAGTATGTAGGCTAATCAGCCCCACTGCAGAAAATTAATTTCCCCGCTGGAAGCCAAAGTTCACCCTACCTCCTTGCGAAATATTAGCAAAACAGAAAGAAGTGCGAGAGGTTAATAATGGAAATTTACATCTAATCCCCTATTTTGGACACTTCCACAGTGCAAAAGATAAGTGGGGTGCAGGCACTGCTGCTTCACCCGCCGGGAAGGCACGAGGCTACGAGGAGGGGGGGGGGCAGTCTGACGGAGTCCTCGTGGCCGGTGACAGCTAGGGTACTGCTTGTGCATTTAAATGATTGGCTGTTTATTCTGGTGAATATATTGTGATGTGATGTTTGTGATACATGACCAGGCATTTGCCGTAATTGGTCGTATGGTTTTCTCATATTTTAATGCCTTTTCATTTGCGGTAATGCAACTAGGAAGTTAAATCGCAGAACCTGGAACCTTCGGTGGAGTTTCTCCAGTAAATTATTTGCCGCTGTCACCCAGGATATTTCTACAAATTACCAAGTTTCCTCTCTACTGTAACTGCCCCAGGCTAAAACATACATCCATATATTTCCACTAACTGATTATCCAGTTAGTCTTACGGACAGGTGGGAAACCTCATTCGCGCATTTAACATGACAGGTTTCTTTCGGTTACTGGCAGCTCTGTGTGCACAGCAGCCCAGCGAAGCATGTCTAAATAACTGTCAAATTATTGTGGGTTCTGAATACTAATATGTTAAAATATATTTGTAGGCCTATTTTAAATAAATCACTTTATAGGTTGTGTTCAACAAGCACGATAAACTCCATGCGGTCTTTCCTTCAGTGAATGATTTTGAAAGAGACTCGCTGTGTGTTATGATTATCAATACATGGAAAATATTGATCCGTATCATTTTATACCGTTACGTTTGCATCGCCATAGCTGTTTTACGTGTAACAGCCACCTGCAGCACATAATATAAAAGAAAAACGACTGATTTATGAATTTAGGTTGATACGTTGTAATTGTTTATAACCACTTCTTGGAGAATAAATGTTTCGATTTGATTTTCTTGTGCACGAAAAAGGTCAATTTACTGTTCTACTTAAATTCTGATGTCCAGTTGAATCGACAAGTTTTAAATACGGTTTAGGCAATTAAGTCAATGAAAAAGTCAATTTCACCACATGCAAGCAAATCGTGTGTGCTCGTTCTTTATAGAATACTCACATGAATCAGTGTAGAGACACAAAGAATATGTATATATACACATTTTACAGGAAAGTCAATGTCTGAAAATTGTATATTTAAGTTCTATCATGCTTTTCTGAATGCATGACTGATGTTTTCCATTGAATTCAGCCCCTCCCTTCAAATCCAGCCTTCAGGTGAAAAACAAAAAAATCTAAAGATTTAAACATCAGAGGGGGTTGTCTGGTTGAGCCAATCAGCTGTCTTCCCCGCCATAGATCACAGCTATAATACACAGTATTAAAGCCAGACTCCCCTCACTAGCGGTTGTATTCCGCTTAGAATTGCGTCCACAAGTCGTTTCTTTTTCATCTCCTGCTGCAGACACTCTGTTCCGATGCCTTTAATTACCAGTAAAGCAGACGCTGCCGTTTACTCACCTGCATCGCACCGGATCACTGGATAAAAACCAGAGCCGGAGGAAAAACGCAGCGCTGGAGGGTTTACGGGACGGAGCGCAGCAGTGAGCCCGAATACTGCCGGCTACATGTGCAACGGCTTATGAATTATTTGAGTCAGCTGGCGAAATGCAGACGTTAATGAGTTTTATGCTGGCGGCTTTCGTCTGCGTCTCCTTGGCGTCCTCCGGCTTGGCGTGCGGACCGGGCAGGGGATTCGGCAAAAACCGGAGACACCCGAAGAAACTGACCCCACTGGCGTACAAACAGTTCATCCCTAACGTCGCTGAGAAGACGCTGGGGGCCAGTGGCAGATACGAGGGCAAGATCACGAGGAACTCTGAGAGGTTTAAGGAGCTGACTCCTAACTACAATCCTGACATTATCTTCAAGGATGAAGAGAACACGAGTGCGGACAGACTGATGACACAGGTACGCTGGGGGACTCGAGTTTATTCCTTGGATCGTACCTCTAACTAACATTAAAATGATCTCCAAAGTTTAAATCCACAATCCATTTTCTGTGCTTTGTGTTGCAAGAACTTCCATAGTAGTAGTTGAAAGAGGATTCATAAATATATCGGAAATCACCCGGGCACAAACAATTAATCCATTAAAAATATGACGTCGCATCTCAAGTATGTATTACAAATTCATGCTGCAAGTTAAATTGGGTTTTCAATGGGTAAGTTTAAGTATGCATAGACGCACAATGTACATACACTCATCTTCTAAATTTAGTTCACTCTCGTTCTCTTGCTCTATGTCAATCACATGACATCTAAATATAGACGGGAATAAAACACGCCGGTATCTTACAGGAGTCTGGACGTCAGAGGTTAACTGGTAGGATACACCCATTCTCAGCTGTGTTCATTAGGGAAATATCGACGTTTCTAAGAAGGGCTGTTCTGTTGACCATTACATTGGATGGTGATGGACTCTGGGACTAGATACGAACATAAAACCTCTGTGTACAGGTGAAAATGTGGTGATCTGCTTATAAGGGAAGTTTATTTAAGATGGTTTGGAAAGAAATCTATGACTTCTTGTTAGTATAAGACATGCGGCAGATCTTCCTGTCGTGTTTCGCGTCTCTGGAATTTTAAGCGGTGATGCCCGTTGATGTTAATAGGGTCCCATTGTACACTGTAAGTGTATGAGGAAGCGTGGATCTGTAAGCTTCTGATTCACTAGATGATATACTTAGGAAGCCTTTTTACTTTTCTGTTTTGTACGTCCAGATGGCAATTGCGTGGATTTAAAATGCAAGATATGTAGGATCGCGGACAAATTATCTTCTATAAGACAATGACAGAACGAACCACTTTAACATAGGCAAGTAACCTGCGGTCGTCGTTCGAGGCTGTGGTATGTACAAAGGAAAACATTTCGGTTTTTGGTCCTTTATCGCTCTGGACAGGTGGAAGTTGTATTAGCAATTCGGTGGAGTGTGTCCTGTCGTACTGCCTTGGATGGATGGATGGGTAGTTCTATGAAGGTGAATGTAGCTTTGATTGGAAACTGTCACTCTGGGACGAGTCTGTCCCCTCTATCTTTTCAGGCTCATGGCGATGAGTTTCCCGCGACTCATTCTTCATTATGTATTGAAACTATACTTAAACTGCCCCAGTTTAAAATTAAGTATTTTAAAAAGAGTACAACTTTATGCAAGCTCCTAAGATATTTACCCAACTCAAATTGTTGAGTAAAATGTAAGATCGAATGCATTATATTTGAGTTCCACTTTCACAGCAGCGACGGACTGAAAATCATTATAAGCTCCACTATGTAGTATGAAATTCTTGCAATTCAAGGAGGAAATTTAACGAGCTCATCTTGAATGTGTTATTATGTCAGGTACCTGTTAAGTGTTTCCAACGCCAGTTAATCTGTGAAGAGGTTAGAAGGCGGTAGTAAGCGGTTGTCGAACAAATTTATCTGGGCACAAAGCCCTAAAAAGAGCCCGGCCGAGCTTCGAGGCAGGCGGGCAGACTGCGGCTTGATTTGCGGCACATGATCCCGTGAATTAATACATGGTGTTGGCGATTCTTTCTGAACGAGACTGAAGACTTTCCTTATCCCTGCGCACCACATGCAACGATTATCTGCATCGTTTGTTCCTAATATTTTACAATGTCTCTGACAGGTGACCTGTAAATGCATACAGATGTTTCAGGTTTTATTGCGATCGTGCCTGTAGTGTCGTCTGCTCAATTCTTTATAACTGGTGGAGGCGGCGCGGAGGTGTTTGGACCATAGGGCCGCATTGAATGGCATAAGTGCTGATAAAATGCAAAATATGTAATGTTTCTTGAATTACTATCCGGTTTTAAATGGCTAATCGTTTTATTCTGATTTAAGGACACGGGTTTTGATGTCTTAAAAACAGCAAATCATCTATGCACTTTAACGTTAGAAACATGTCTTAAAATGTAATTGATCGACACATTAGGATGAGCTTCAGGTCATTCTACTTCGCGATCATACTGACGAAATCAATGGCTGCAGTCAAGATTTCAAAACTGTACTGCACTCAAAGAGAAGGATGTTAATTTAGGAAATTTTAAAAATAAAAATGCATCGTTTTCATCCAAGACCATTCCAAACAAAGCAATATCCCGGGTTATATATGTTGATTGAAATCCTGCTTTATCTTCCCGCTGAAACTCAGGACTTGGACATTGCATTGCGGTGTGAATATTTACACACCCATTCATCCGCCCATGTTCCAAACCGCTTATCTAATACAGCCTGTATTATACAGGGTCCCAATGAACAAAGGTTATATTTAAGATCAATATCTTTTTCACGTTCATTTTTTTAAAGGCTCTCTCTTTTCTCAGAGATGCAAGGATAAGCTGAACTCGTTGGCTATTTCGGTCATGAATCAGTGGCCAGGAGTCAAGCTTCGTGTGACGGAAGGCTGGGACGAGGACGGGAATCACTTTGACGAGTCCCTACATTACGAGGGGAGAGCCGTGGATATAACCACCTCTGACAGAGACAAAAGCAAGTACGGAACCCTCTCCAGGCTCGCGGTGGAGGCTGGATTTGATTGGGTTTATTATGAATCAAAAGCCCACATTCATTGCTCGGTCAAAGCAGGTGAGGGCGTTGACTTTACCAATGTTTACAGTCTTTGGGATAATAAAACACAATGGAAGTTCCGAGTTTGTGTGGGTGCATATCCTGTGTCTCTCCAAATATTTCTCCGAAGGCTTTGGTGCGGAGAATCGAGTTATCCTCGAGACTGGATTATGCGGGTCTGTCCGTTTAACCCGAAGTGCTCATTAGTGTTTACTAATTAAAACCCTCCACATTGAAGAAAACATTCAAACGGGTTTCATTTCAATTGCTATAATCACCATACATCCAGTTATGTTTTGCTTTAGGTGTACTGCAGCCGCTACAAATAGATCAAAAGTTTGCACAGCTGTGTATTAAGATTTCGCTTAAATATCTGAGAAACAACCGTACACGGTACTACAATATGTATCAAGAACCATTTCTTCATCGTTTGTCACCAAGTTCCACTATTATTGCACTTAAAAATGAATAACGTCCCCAATAAAATGCTACTATTTGGCCTGCTTATTTGTAAATGCAGCAGTCAACAAAACGAATGATTTACACAGAACTGTTTTATCGATGCAAAAGTGGCGCTTTCGTTAGTTATAGTGCTTATAATTATGATATACATATACGACTTCTGGAAAAACAGCATCCTAAGTTCTATTCGCAGTGAAGCCTTTAAACGTATAAATTTAAAATTCATCCTGAGATCCTTAAAGACAACATTGCAAAGCTTGTCAATTCTGGGACCAGTCCCTTAAACGATTAAGACAATGACATATTGGACCAAGGCGGGATCTGGTTTTCAATTGACTTCACGGCCAAAAATTTGCATTATGAATAAACGCTAAAGTGAAAACCGGGAATTTTGATTATTTCTGTTTACCGAACGCAGGCCTTTGCTCCCAAACGCCCGAGCACAATGAAGCTCGCTCCGAAAACCTGGATAGACAACGTAGCGGATAGTGTTAGTAGGAATAACAGGGCGTCAGTGACAGGCAGCTCTAAGTATTTAGGGCAACTATACTTTAATTTGCAATTCAAACGCAGGACTTCGTCGCCTTGCAAAGTCGACTCCGCTGTGCAAATACTCGCTGCAACTGCCCGGGTGTCTGGGAGTATGTGCGTGAATTAGCGCATGGGGGCTTCTGCACCTGAGCAAATAGGGACACAGCAGCTGGGAAACGCAGAAGCACCAAGACAAATCCGAATTGCTTTCTAATTAGTAGCGCTAACTCAGCCTTTCCAAGACACGGACTTACGCCCATTTTATTTAACTGGTCGAGAGGCTTAGATAACAAAACTGGCTTTGTTCAGCTGCATAGTTATCTTTTCCGTGTATCTCTTTAATAATATGCAAATTAAGAATTAGCATACATTAGAAACCCACTTTAAAGTATTTCTCTAAACTGTATACGTAAGCCTACAATAATATAGGCCTAAATCTGCATATTTAACATGTTATTATTAAAAGATATCTATGTTTCATTGAGTTATTTAAATTTCATATTTAGGCCTATGTGGAAAAGTAGTTTTCTGCTATTCTGTTATCGCGCTCTTATTTTTGCTGAGTTAAAAGTGTCAGTGTTCTGTTTACAGAAAACTCGGTTGCAGCTAAATCCGGCGGCTGTTTCCCGGGCGCGGCCTTCGTCTCCCTCCAAGACGGACGTCAAAAGCGTATCAGGGACCTGAGGGTCGGCGACAAGGTCTTGGCAGCTGACAGTCAAGGGAACCTCGTGTATAGCGACTTCATTATGTTCATGGACCAGGACGTGAACACGTCGAGAGTTTTCTATGTGATCGAAACGCAGGAACCCATGAGGAGACTCACCCTCACGGCCGCCCATCTCCTCTTCGTCCTCGACAACAGAACGGATTTGTTCGGCGGCATGAGAGCCGCTTTTGCAAGCAGCGTGAAACCAGGACAAATGGTTCTGGTAGCGGATGACCTACGAGCCCAGCTGAAGGCAGTCACCATTCAGAGGATTTATACAGAGGAACACAGAAGCTCGTTCGCTCCAGTTACAGAACAAGGGACCATCGTGGTCGATCAAATACTAGCGTCGTGCTACGCGGTAATAGAGGACCATGAGTGGGCTCACTGGGCTTTCGCCCCCGTCAGGTGGAGCTACAGATTCGTCTCATTTATATTTCCGATAGGTGGCGCAACGGGGAACAATGTCCTGAAATCGGACGGAATTCACTGGTTCTCGAAGCTGCTATACCAAATAGGAACGTGGGTGCTGGACAGCCACTCCTTACATCCTTTAGGGTTGCCAATAAACTCCATCTGAAATATCGTGACGCCGGACAACAAAAAATATATACACAGAAAGGCCAAAAGCCCGGAATAATTTCCGGATATTTATTTAACATTTAAAACTCACCATCTTAAAACGAATAAACGGACCTGTAAGAGATTAAAACTTATTTCGAGTAATTTATTATCGAACTGTCAGAATTAAATGAACTGTCGCTGGAATCATACGGACTAATCGAGTATTTGCGCAGAATTTATTTTTGTGAAAAACAGACATTACAGACACAATGCCCCACGGATTTGTGCAGTTGCCTGTTTTATTGTGGGAAACTAACGTTCTTCTCGAAGTAGGAGGGAAAATAAATTATATTTTTTTACAGAATTGTAAAATAGTTTATTACTTAACCATGTCTTGGAAACAGTGTAACACATGATATTTTATTTAAATTCTAACTGCTGCAAAATATTAGGTCTAGGAAATTGTTTAAAATTAGGTTATTGAATGTTATTAAATATGCGTTTTGTGTCTTGTTTTCGACAATGCGTACATGAAAAATAAAGTATAAACAACTGCTGTAAGAGTGGGATACAAGCCGATATTTTTAATGTTTAATACGGAGAAAATCTAATATACGTGAAAACTGTGAGATCCACACTTACGTTGATCATATGTAATGAGGCCGCACGCCGTTTAACTGTCCAAAGTGTTCATTTGTAAAGTTCAAAGTGTGTGATTATTTCAAAGTGAGAAAACATTCATTCTTCTCATCTTTCTGTTAAATATGCTGACATTTATGACTGAATGTAACTGCTGCATTTAGTTGTGACTGGATCTTCAAATGTTTCCAGGTTGTACTGCGGCTGAAAGCGACACATTTAAATCATCATGCCCTTCCTATCGTTTCTTTCTGCTGAGCCGTCCTTACATCTAGCAAAAATGAACTGAAACTACAATGGACCTACTTCTTTTTGTTGGAAAATGAAATAGTAAATGTCGATAACTTACTTTTAAGAATCAGATCTTACATAACATACATTTACTTTTAGGTAACTGAAGAAGTCGGTCATTCTAAAGGTAACGCCAATGCACGTGACCGCAATCCAAGGACGTTCACGTGGGTGGACGCGACTTTATGGCGTCTCTTGGTTCAAGAGAAGTTACATGTCAAACGCAAAATGGGGCGCTGCTGGGTCCTCCACGCTTTGGAGTGCCTGCCAAATGGATGAATTCATAACGGTATTTGTCCCTATTATTGCAGTTTTAAAATAAATTTGTTCTCTTTAATTCAATTCAATTCAGTTTATTTTTATATAGCGCCCTTCACAACAGAGTTGTCCCAGGGCGCTTTACATGGGT
>JABFEA020000085.1:12288220-12299589 GCA_019775915.2 Cyphomyrus plagiostoma
AACTTTAGAAGGACATTGTTCTGCCAGTATGCGGCACGTAAATACACTTTTACCCCACCACCCCCCCCACAGTGTGAAAGCATAGTGGAGGACTATGAGGATGAAATCATCTCGCTCTTCACGCAAGGGGAGGAGCATGTGGTCGACACATTGTGTAGCACAGTATCAGGTATGTTCCTGGGGGTGGGGGCTTTTACAGAAGAACACTCACAGAAATGCCCCACAGTGTCTCATTCATTCATTCATTCATTCTATATATATATATTTTCAAAGTGTTATTGATGAAATGGAACTTGTACGGCAATCTCAATACAACCAAGTAGTGTCACAGATTTGTCCAGATATCCACTGTGAGACCAAGATGGCTGCTGCTAATTTTTCTTTATTATTAATGTGTCCCGCTGAAATTTATCCAAGCCGTTTTTAAATTTCTACGAACACAGTACACTAATAATTGTTGGGTTTTTGCTTGCCCTTAAAACGGGTGAGTATTTTAACTTTTTTATTTATTTTTTTTCTCAGAGTATACCTGATTACTGGTAGACTTCTGTGATATTTCCCGGTTCAGCTGAAAATGTCTGTTCCCATATTCAGGTCACTGCAAAAGTGCCTCCTCCTCTCGTGCTGAGCTGTAATCCAGCAGATGACACTGAAGGCGAAGTCGAAATAAGAACAAAAAATCCAAATATCAGAACCATGCTTAGACTTAAATTGCTGGAAAGTATAACTTTGAAATTTGTTTTAAACTATTTTTGAATATTTTAATAATAAAGTTTCTATTTAATGAAAAACCCCTGTATGTGTTCAATGAACCCCGTCTTGCTTGCCAGTATCAAACTTTTTAAAAAAAACCTAGAACAGCAGTTACGTGTACCGTATTAACACTGATTCGACTGAGCTTGCAAAGATGATTCATGTGAATCAGAAGCTGTTGCCTGTAGCAGTGTGCAGGTCTCGGTGTGGCCGGCAGCTACGGATCAGGCTTGGCTACCCAACTTCAACATGTCCCGACTGAATTACTTCCGTACTATCGAGTATCGAAAAATGTATTTTCATTCCACACCACATTTCGAAGCCTAAAGAGTAAATCTCATTTATGTGCACAGTGGAAAACGGGCTGATATTAAACGAGCATTTTAACCTGAAAAATCTTCCGTCGACTTTGCTCACTACGATGCATATTTTGTCATAAACTGCAGGTCTGCCCTAGTGATAATTGCTAAGAGAATATTTGTCAAACCGTGACTAACTTGCAGCCTAATGTGCCAATTTCACTCATAAACATGCTGTAGATTGCGTGTCGGTAGTTAACCCTTAATGGGCTCTTGGGCTACTCGGCCTTTCAGGTGAAACCAAACCACATTCTGGACTGTATGAAGTGGTTCTACTTCTTAAAGGAACAGTATCACAATAAGATGAACCTTTAATTCTTCAAACTTCATTAGTGATCAGTTGAACCCAGATGATGTTAGCGTACATTTCAATATAGATTAATAATGTTTTTTGCAAATCTACAAGCAAACAGAATTGCTTTTAAAGTGTGTACCATTTGGCCACATCTATGCCGTTGTATTTCTATGATTCACGCAATTTTTATGCAGGCGCCGTGAGGCAATGGGTGAATTGCTGACAGGAAAAAACAGGAAAACCCAGTTTTTCTTTGATTGGCGTTGCCAAAGAAACTTAAGCTAATAATTCAATTATAGATTGGTGCGTGCATGTTTTATTTATTTATTTATTTTTAATTTTTCAGCCATTTTGTAATAAAATAATGAGTATTACATAATCTTCTTTGCATTTCTGATTTTGCCATCTCCGTATAGAGGTTAAAGAATTTCGAGTCCTTAGCAGTATTAATGCATTAATTAATTAATTCATTCATTCATTCATTAAAACTGATGTTTTTGCTCAACTGTGCTGTTTGCCTGTGCTATATAATGATATATACCCTGCTAGCACCAATGCTAGCCCAGTGAACTCCTTTACTTTCTTAAACTTAATTGAAATGTTTCTTATGTTATGAGTGCATGAAAAGGCCACAGAGCTGAAAATGAAACCATGAGATTTGTACTGTAATTTCTATTGGTTAAAAATTTTTTAATTTCCTAAAATCTGTATCACAAAAAGTATCATTCAGGACCTGGTATGAAAGTCAAGGTACTGGTATCGAAATTTGACCAATAGCCAGGCCTGGGCAGGGAAGAGGATTCTGAATCTCAGAAGGGGGCGGAGTCAGCAGCTGAGAGCTTTGCGTCGATGTCATCCGCTCATCTTCGATGTCCAGGTAAATGCCACTCGTCCTTCTCATCGTTCAAATATATATTTTTTTTTCTCACCTCTTTCAGTCCTACATCTGCAGAGTATTTTTTTTTTAAATGTACTTTTGAAATGTATATTTTCAGATATTTATTTTGCGAGTAAATGCATTTTCTTTTATCATCAAAGCCCTGCCCCAGAATACTTAAAGGGATCTATATGGCTGTGTCACAGACTTTTACGTAATTAAAATTTCCGCAGAGAGAGAACGTAAAATGCAAGTCACCTCGTGCAACACAGACTATTTGCTTTAATTTCTCGTCCTGTCATCTTGAGTACTGAACTAATTAATCTAAATCTGAGACCTACTTCTGAATGTTGTATAGATTCATCATTCTGAAATATCACGCCTACATATACATTCTAATTACAAGCTCTCTAGTTCCATATAACTTGAAATTGCCTCCTATAAGCAGGCCTGTAATGGGACTGTTCCTTAGTGGTTTATGCCAATTGTTTTTTTTACCAGTATTATGCTCATTTACACACAGTGGTTTGTTACTTTAATTTTGACCAGCTCATAGATCTATACACCCCCCCCTGTCTACCATAAAGTATTGAGTGTCCCTCCAGATACATTTTATTTTAACTAGATCTCATAGAGCTGTGTTCTCTCACTGGTCCCATACGAAAGTCCCTGGGTCTCCAGCTACCTAATCTGATGCTTCTTTCATCCTGTTATAAGTGAGGAAAAAAATCTTCACTCATTTGACCAAAATACTCCACCCTTTGGTCAAATTATCTTATTTGTATTTTGCTTCCCACCTTTATTAATTTTACACTATCTGCTGTAATCATAAATACTGTTTTTTTTTTTTTTTCTGCCCATAATCCTTTGAAATGTTTTGGTAATCGGGTGTCTGTTCGCTCCAGGCCATTTCATCAGCTCTTTGTCTGCCTCCAGTTCATTACGGCGTTCGTTAATTGGCTTGGAATGACTGTTTAATGGCTCTGACTCCAGGACCAAATATACACATCTCTGAAGCGTCTCCGTCCCAAGTCTCCAAGGTGGCCCTTTACAAAGAGCCCATCGGTGTCCGTTCCAGTCTTTGTCCGCGAGACGCCTGCTATTCTAACCCCGTAGGTGTCTTTCCTGCAAAGTCGGAAGAGCAGGTCTCTCCGCCATCCCTTCGTGCTGCCGTTCGTCGATAAAACTTTAGCTTCTCTTCAGTTCTGTAAGACTCGATCCGTTGTCGGCCGTCTGTGTTTGTCAGTAACGCGCAGTATGAAGGAGACATACTTTGTATAACTTTAGCTGGAGTTTGCGTGTAAAATGTCATTTTTGTTCATCCTTTCCTAAAGCCGGTCATGACGATCTTCTGTTTCCATAACTTCTCTGTATTCCCTCAATGGATGATCAGCCAAATGGCCGCCACAGCTGCTCTCAACCCCAACATTCCAAACTGTTGGGGATAACCGGCCCCTTATTGAGTGGTGCTAAAACGCTCAGTTCCTTTTGAGTGTCATGCCTTGATGTGCTCTGCTGTCATTGATGCGTTACCTCTACGCACAGTTGCCTTGTGTTTGTGTGCTGCATTACTGTCTCTGCCCTAAGGGTTATAATTATCATGTGATTTTCCCCAGTCCATCTTCACTTCAGGCATTGACCATAAATGAAATAAAATGTAAAGTCTAAATGTATTATTTTAGACCTGAATTTTACTGATTCACAGATTGTTCGTTCAATTTATCGTGCTGGTATTTTTAAAAAGGAATATCTCTCATATCTCAACACAGGTTTGCTTCAATATTGCTGTGTACTTCGTGTTGTAGTACTTCATTGTTCTTTATAATAATGGAAGTAAATGTTGTAATGTTTGACATTTTTTAAATTATGACTGAGGTTTAAATGAATCCTGCAGGAATGTGGATTTTTATCAGATTGTCTGACTACAGAATTATAATATTTTCCTTTTAACGTAGCAGCATTTTAACTGTTTAGTATTTTGCCCGGTGAAATGTATTATCTTCAGGCGAGTGATTTATTTTCCTATACTGCAGAAAATACGAAGTGTGTGTCATACTGTTATATAATAAAAAAAAAAGATTATTCTGATTCTTGAATAAATTCCAAAATGTAACATTTCTTAAAATGAACTTTTGTTATATCCTGAGTGAAATTACATGTTTGAATTTTTTTCCTTTTTTCACCAGAGCACAGTATGTTGGTTTTCTGCTAAGACCATCTCAGACAGGATAATTAAAAATACAGGCTGTGCATCTACATCTGTGGGTGAAGTTTGCTGTATAAAATGACTGTGGGTGAGAATGTGGATGTTCGTTTTCAGTAACGTGGTACAACATTTTTCTAAACGATAGGCTTAATTTTGGCTGCATAGTAAAACGGAAAAATCCTGCCAATCTTTTCCTGTACGATGACTGTTGATTTTGACATTTTTCACTACTTAAATTTTTCCTTTTATTATGTATACTTTCTAAAAGGTGAAAAAAGTGACCTCAGATCTCCATGCTGTTGTCTTTTTATTGATTTTTTTTTTTTTTTTTTTTTTTTTTTTTTAGTTGTTACATTTATTACGTCTATGCTGATATTCTGAGAAGTGCTGTTCAGCTACTCATCACCTACACATCAGCTACACAATTCCCTGGTGCAATTCCCCACAAAAAGTGCACAAAATGGTGACATGTAGAATTCTGAAAAGTGCTGAGCTGGAGAGCCACACTTTCATCTGACAGAATCCTCCAAGTCTTAGATCTCCTTCAATGATTTAACTCCTCAACTACTTAAAGACAACAATTACATGCCATGCTAAATGAGTTTAGACAAGAGCTGTGTTTAACACAGAACTGCTCCAGACAAATCGGGAACCCCGTTTTGACAATCAGTTGGCAACGAATAAGTTGTAGACTGCAATGTCTGTAAATATGCTTGGTTTGTCCCATCTTCTCTGTGTAAATCCGATGATTGTGATGTTTATGTCCTAAGGCTGCCAATGTAGGGCTTTTTTTTTTTTTTTTATTGCTGAGCAAAATATTTTCTTCGACTTTGTGAATTTCAGGTTTTGCGACTGCTTTTTGACAAATTATGCTTGTGAGATTGTGGCACCTGAGATAGAAGGAATATACAGACACACGCACTTAAAACCTAATGAGTTCTTGTGCTGCATCAGGCTGTTGAAACGAGTTTGCTACTGAAAGTGTATCTGTTCTCCTTTGTGTGCCTGACCGTCTCTGAATGCCCAGGGTCTGATCCTATATACATGACAGATCAAGGGTTGCCAAGGTGCTGGGGTGTGGGACTCAACGAGGCAGGGCAAACCAGGCAGCTAAATACTCATTTCCTATGCGTGTCAGGTGCCTTCCAGGGGATGCGGGAGAGGTCGCTGACTCGACTGTTTTTTTTTGTTTTTTTTTTGTGAAACTTTTTGCGCAGTGCATGACCGGGATTGCAGACAGTTTTGCTAAATAAATTAGTAACTTCTAGTCAGCAAGAGTGCAGACGTAACCCCCTATTCACAAACTGGCGAGTGGATCTCTCCACTCTGACAAGGTTCAGCCACTGAGCTACAGCATTAACTTGTATTCTAACAAGATTAAAATATATTTGTCCTGGGGATTAGCATACTTAAATGGCCTTTGCGTTTTCGGTGCTGGCAGTGGGCTTTGATCTGCGTTGCGTGGCAAGACGGTGGCTTGGACTCGGCCATTCGAGTGCCAAGTGTGAAATTAGCCTGATGTCATCCCCATTCTTCACCTTTTACATCTTTCACCAGTTAAATCATATTTCCGCCACAAAGCTCGGCAGCTTCATTGCATATTCAAGTTTGACTAGGAAGCATTTTGAAACTATGGAAAATGACTCCGTGGGGGTAGAAGACAGGACAGCCTATTGTGTGCAGAGTACACAAGAGACGTCAATACGTTACTGATATATATAAATCCTGCCTGACTTTCGCCTTCGGCCGGTGTAGAAGTTAAAGGCGGGTCGGCGATGTCGCGGTTGTGCACCGCAAATGCTCCCGCCACTGATGCGTTTGTGCGTCTTAAGTGTCTCACTCATGGCGTGAAATTTCCGGGATAAAGTTTCCTCGTTTCCTTGCACGTGCTTCGCTGAGGCTCTCTGTGCTGAATTTTATTTTCAGCAGTACTGGGAAAGAAAAACCTTAGTAAGAAAAACGGTCTAAATCGCAAAAAATGGGTCAAATGTAAGACTACTTAATTTACATTTCTAGACACTAGTTAAAGTTTAAATTCCACACTAAGTTATTTGCATAATTTATTATATTGCTCCGAACACCCAAATTGTTACTCATTAACGTATGGGTACTTTGAGGTTTGGTAAAGTCCTGATGACGGGGGTCTTTGGAGGTTGGAAAACTTGGGAAAATGCCGAATTAATGAGATTCCTTTAAGGACGAGCTGAATTCAGAGGTGCGGCAGTGCACTGGCAGAGGAAACGAGCCACCTGCAGCTGTGACAGAAGGCTTTGACCTTCATCGGGGTTCCCCGGACACAGACGCCTTTCAGGGGCAGCGTAGAGTGTCTGAGAGGCAGCGCCCTTTCTCTGCCGCCAGCTCATCAAGTCAGTGACCGTTGGGCGTTACTTCCACATACAAGCTGCGCAAGAAAAGAAATGCAGATGAGTTTCATTCGCATTGAAGAGCAGGTCAATGCTGGGAAGGGTCGTCACAGATACCCTCCTTTTGTGTCATCGCTTTTCTGTTGGAAACTTTTTAAGAAAAAGTGTTTAGACGCATCAGGTAACACGTGTGCAGAATCTGTGGATCGCTTTTAATGCTTATAACATGGACTCAAATTCATGGCACAATATGTAATAACCGGCAGTCTTCGGTCAAACACAACGTCAATGTTCATGACGTATTTAGCAGGATATATCTGTTTAGAAATATGCGACACGCTTGACTTCGACTGACTTGCATTCATATTTTAAACTTCACAATCAATTCGACTGGCGCTTTCTTCCTTCTATGGGGAGGAAAAGATCTATTGACTAGGGTCCTGACAAATAATTAGGTCACCCTTGTTATATATATTTTTTAAATTATAAATTTTTAAAATTCTACAAGATGAAAATCGTATGTGGTGCTTTTACGGGAATTATTTTAAAAATAGGAAATAAAGTGCCCATTTATATTAGGTTGTTTTTTATATATAATAATATAACCTATAATACTAATATCGCAGTTAGGCCTATGTATTCTGGATTCTTAATTGGCTGTAAAGGAATAGTCGCGTTGCTTATTTAAATTTTAGATATAACACAGAAATATTTCAATATATGATTTCGGGTGTTTGTCTTTTTAAAAAAATGTGAAACTTAATTTATACATCATTAAGCAGGTTCATTCAGCTTTCAAGCTAGACGCTGCTAGTGTTTTTTCTTTTGTAACATTTAAGTAAAACTATATCTCAATACTGGCTTTATTTAGTTCTTTAAATAAAAAGAATGAAAATTTTTACAGCTGACAAAACAACCGACGAAGGTCGCTATGGTATATTATGGTATAATTCTGCTGTCATAATAAAGTAATTGGGACGTCTTTTGTGTCCATTCAGTGCAAAATTGATGATTTTGCAGAGAAACGCTTTAATTTTCAAGTTTTTAAAATGTTTGTCGGCCTATTGTATATGAATATCACTATGTGTCAAAATACGGCAGTACAAATTATCCCTACGTAAGCGTTTGTATAGCCTAGTCCCGAGGTTTCATTTAATCGTGCTATGCGTCAAATATCATGCCTGCCCATTGCATTAGAACTTCCTCAGACTCACCCTTGAATATCGCGTTAATTGCACCGTCTTAGTCGCACTCTGAAATGTAGATTTCTGAAAATTTCTGAAGCATGTGATGACGCTAATCAATATGTAGGCCTAATAGCCATGCTTTGTGCATTAAATTTGTTTTTGTTGTATTCATTTTTGTCGCTATAGGCCTATATTGCGAAATTTAAAAATATTGAAAAAACGCAATTAGTTTTGTAGACAAACACAAGAAAATTTCGGTAAACTGGAAAACCTTCAGCATGGATTTGAATAAATGTTATCGATTCCATCAGACAAATATGTGCAAAAGCTTAGCGGTTTCACAAAAATGTCATTGGCCCTACGAACTAGGCTATATTTATTGGCTAATTTATGGATTGTTTGGCCATGTAACCATAGCGAAAAGAACCCGAACCAGCAAAAATGGAAAAATAATAACGCATTTTCGGCCATCTGTATGATGTTCTGTTTCAAAATAACCATGCGGTGCTGAATCCAGTGGCACTACGATCACAGCGTTTCAACAATGATGTAAACAAACATGACGTCATTTCCGCAAAGCTCTGTTACACGGACTCTTTCATAGTTTCGGATTTTCTTCTATATCTAAACAAGCAGGGTGCTGCTTGTGCTTTCCAGGAGTTGCTGTACAGATTAACAAAACCTGTCTCACATTTTTTGAACACATGCTCCTGGATTTTATCGATAAATAATGATCAGCTTTGAAGAAGAGTCCCTTCGAGGTTTATTTTTTTCCAGTCATCGAGAGGCAGTTAAGTACACAGTTTAACATTATACAAATTATATACATTTGTATTATATGAAAAGATACTTCAAATCATAACCACATAAAATTCAGTTACATCGCAGATATTTTCCCCATCTCATCGTTCTTTTACATTTATAAACTTTACTTTTGAAAATTCATTGTGTTGTCTACCTGCTTTTAAAGGCAAAATTCCTGATATACACAAAATGCTTATTTCGGTACCATAGCACAGTTCTGAGAAAAAAAAAGTTCTATTTTGAACTTTTAAGGCAAGTGTGTTCAGTTTGGTGGATTTGAATTCATACACACTTTAACTATACAGTAAAACACAATTCACAGGAACGAAATTCCATAATTTGGTATACGATCTGCAACTTAGTATTTTATGATTTTGAATCTAGGATCATGAACACGGATATCTGTCCAGATTTCACAATCTTCAGTTTTCATGCAAAGGCCCCAGAAAGCGTTCCATTCACCAAACGAAGTTATTGCGAGACACACAGGCAATGTAAACACCTCGTGATCTACTCTCAGGAAGCAACGTCGGTTATTGGATAGTTTCAATATAATCTGTATGAATAAAACGGCATGTCACGATCTTGCCAACAACAACAGCATTTAACACCATTGTTACAAACTAGGGTGATTTTGTTGCCTGTATTTATACTGTTTCATACGTATACTTCTATATATTTGTTACTAAAAGTTTTTTTTTTGCACAAATTAACGTTTGCTCTGAAGAAAAAGATACCGTTTTTTGCTTAAAAAATCAATCCCGTCATATACTGTATAAATAATAACTATTTTAAAAAGTCTTACAAAAAGGTTATATTGCTCTTGCATAAAAACTATATTTTGATGATAGAAGCCTTGGAAAGTATGCAGATCAAGTACAAAATGATTTCAGTTTGGCTCAGAGAAGGTCATTAGATATCAGGTTTCCTCCGCTGCGTCACTAATATAGAATATGGTTCGGTAACTTTGTATAGCTGCTGAATTAGCCAGAAGTGCAGCTGCTAATCTTTTAGGCGGCCCGACTTAGAATTCATTTGTAGCCAATATATATATATATATTTTTTTTTTTTTCAGGAAATCAAAGTATACTCCAGGAATATAATTTTAAAAATGAATTGTTTTCTGCTCTTGTGTGGACATAAATACAAATTTTAATCGAGACTCAAAAACAGACACTTCGTGTAACACTACATGGAATAGCCAACGAAGTCGTTCCAACCAGCCAAACGTAACAGCGGAATATAAAACAAACAAACAAACAAACATGGAAATAAAATATATCTTAACAATCAGCAATTTATTTCGATTCACAGTTGCCTGAATGCAGCAGAAAAATCTTTGGACTTCAGCAAATTGGTATTTAACTTTTTAACTGTCAAATTTGTCTAAATGTCAAGTACCCACGAGAAGCGATTGTTAGAAAGAAACTTAACTGAAAAAAAGCTTTTCCCAGTAATGGCGTCTAAAGTTTAAAGATGAAAACGTCGATTTATAAGACTCGAAAGCGACCCTTATTCGTAAATTATATATACACAATATTGCAGAATTATATCTAATACATATATTTCAAAACATAAATGCTGGTATGTTTTATACACTGGCCCTTGTTATTTTTTTTAACGAAATTATTGCATTGTATATTTTCTGTTGTTGTCCGCCGTTAATCGCTGTCTGATTTGTCGTCTTTTTCTGTGGTGGCGTGATTGTAAAGTCCCTGCGCCATCAAGTGCAGGGCCAAAGTGTTCTTGTTTCCCGTGGCTTTTTTAATTTTGGCTCTTTTGTTCTGAAACCAGATTTTGATCTGTGACTCGTTAAGCCCGAGTTCCTGCGCCAGGCTCTGTCTCCTCTGTTCTGTCAGGTACCGATTCGTTTGAAACTCAGCTTTTAGTCTCTGCAGTTGTTCGGCTGTGAAGGCAGTCCGTGGTCGCTTGTCTTCCTTGCTGGCGGATTTCTTCTTTGGTTTGCGAGACCTCGGTCCTAGGGGACACAATACAATAAATATAAGGCCTAGATTAGATTCTACAGGGCGTACCGTAGCTTTACGTTAAATTCTCTCTGAATTGAGTACAACTCGTCACTATAATAGTAAGAGATCATGCCGTGTACTAATACCGACCCTTAACCCTAATATGCAAAAATTATTCTTAATATCCTCGTTCCTCTTAACACACGAGACTATGTTCTTTTAAATAGGGCATTCATTTACAATGGAGAGAGCGACATTGTGAATTAATAAGGACAAGTTTAGCGAAACGATGCAGAATATATGTGAATTTACTGAGTACGTGGAAGTATACATTTAACATTCTGCCATTTTGAAATCGAATTATATTTGTGTGGGCGAGTTTGGGCGGTACAGGTTTCGGTGGGGGTGGGGACATGTGTGTTTGTATGTAGACCCGGCGGGCGGTGGTGCGGGGACGGGGGCCTGGGGGGGGGGGGCCGTGGGCGTGAGGGCCCCCGTTCTCCTCGTCTATTGAACCATAGGCAATAAATTAATAAGCAAGTTTTTTATTGAATTAAA
>JABFEA020000085.1:12299689-12311235 GCA_019775915.2 Cyphomyrus plagiostoma
CCCCCCCCCCCCCGCCCCCCCCCCCCCCCCCCCCCCCCCCCCCCCCCCCCCCCCCCCCCCCCAGTGAGCGTGAGGCACCCCTTTCTCCTCGTCTCTGTAACCATAGGAACTAAATTCATAAGCAAGTTTTTTATGTACTTAAAAACTACATAAAACGCAAACAGACACGCATGGATAAAATATATTTTCACATAAACCGTTTATATATCAAATAAAGTTTTAAAAAGTAAGCTAATACTAAATCATTCATCATTAATACTTTTGCTGTTGTTCATTGTTAAATATACTACATAAAATATGTTTTACCAGCTCCAGGAAAAAAAGTACCTGCTATTAATTAGGCTCACGTTATTCAAAACATCGTCAGATTTTTCTCAATACTGTGAGCTACTCTTGCAGACCGAGATGTAATTCTCAGTATGAAACGGTTCTTTGTTGAGCAGGAACTCTTTAAAAAGTAAATGCAAAACTGAAACAATTCGAATAAACAGAGAAGCAATGAAGTTCTTTATTACTTTAAATGTACTAAGGACGGCAGTCAAATAAAGAAATGACGTTCAAACATTTTTAACTTTTTCGGACATTAAATAGGCCTACATTTAAAAATATAAACGTATGAACGCAATTAAAGGTATTACGTCACTGAAATATAACTTAAATTGTCATATTTAGTCTTTAAAATTGAGATTAAGATATTGTTGCATTGTAAAGTAGGCCTGTTTCAAATTACGGAATAGTCACAATTTTTATTCAAAAGCATTGATGTTAAAATATGAAAATCTAGTATTTAGATTTTAGTGTGAGATCATGATTTTTATAGACATATTAATTTGTTTAAACTGAAGGACGATAAAGTATGAAAAATACACGTAGCCCGAAAGCACACAATATGCGCTTATATCTTCCGTCTAATTTTATACGAAAATCTATTTACAAGGTCTACCCCGTTGACAAAAAATATGCTAATTAAATATGAACAAAGAATCCTACAGAACAATGGTGAAGATTTTACGATTTAATGGACATCCTGAAACAAGTTTTATTATTATTAATAATAATTAATAAACGATTTTGCCTTTAACGGTGTGCTCGCTGTAAATTTCCTAAATCTATCTGTAAATAAGTCTACGAAAGTTAATATGTCATTCTTAATTTATATTTGGAAAAAATATACATTCCGATTTCCTTAATTTATTATCTGTAATCTATCAAATTGAATAAATTTAATTTAATTTCAGTTGTTAAGCACACAGCTCCAAATACTTATATGAATATAAAAAATTGTACTTCAAATTATGTTCCTTTAAATAAGCAGCTATCATAAAGGTGCCATTTTATTTTTTCTATTATCATTATCATTATTATTATTATTAACAAGCCTGTTTGTGGCAGATGATATTTTTATTTTACGTAACCAATTTAATTTGTTTTTTTTCGTTGTTATACCACACCATTTTACATACTATATGCCTCAAATATTATGGAGAAAAATATTTGTTAATTTTATTTAGCGCTTCCGTGCGTGTTGAAACCTTATATTTTAATTTAGTATATAAGTTTGTGTCAAAATTTTTTTATTTTAATTAGATCGATTTGTAAAACTAAAATGAGGACTTATTCTCAGTTTTTAAGCCCCGTGTTTTCGTTATTTTTGAATGCGTTTGACGGTTCACTGATCCTTACGTTATTTATTCGGTTGACTACTGAGTAGTACTTTAAAATAGATTTGGATTTATCAATTTAAAAGTTCCAAGTTTCCCTATAAACGAGGTATTTGTTCCTGTCGTGGGGAACTTTCAATGTCATAGCATATAAATCTATGTATTATTTTTGTTCAAGTCACATAAACCTGCAGTCAATGTTTTAACCTTAATATAATTAATATGATGATCGAAATATTTCTTACCTGACGAAGGCCTGTCCGAATATCTGGTGCAATACACCCACGCTGGCCATAGCATAGGCTGGGACGAAGGCGTACAGCTCGCTTGCGAACTATCCGAATCGGAGCTTAGGCACTGGTCAGCACTTTCTCCGCGGGATTTCATACGGTGGTCGCGGGCAATTTCGGGTTTCTTGGTCCCGTTGACTGAAGGGCTGGAGGTTCCTTCCTCTGCCACCGTCCCTCCTACCTGCCCCGTTCCAGCGACCGAAAGACTACGGTTCTCTCTGCCACCAAGGTTCCTGTCCTCTCTGTTAAAGATTCCCTCTTTTCTGCGGCCGAAGTCCGGTCGTAAAATATTATCGATGAAAAAGTTCGTTATTCGGTGTGGAAGCGGGTTTCCCGGCGCTTGCAAAAGCGGAATAATTGCTCTGTTTGACTCGTCACTTGATTCCTGACGCTCCGCATCTCTGTTGCTATGATCATTTTCTTCCATTCTGATCCGTTCCCAATATTCGTACTTTAACCCCTTTCTCACTTTCTCACTCCACACAGAAGTAGATAAATTCCAGCTTCACGGATCTTCTGCCGCCCCCCAACTCAAAACTGTTATTCAGTTAATTTGAATTAATTTACAAAAATCCTTAAATATGCGAGGTTTATTTTAAACACAAAGAACCCCTTTCTTTTTTCTGCAGACAAAGAAAAGTCATAGTTTTGTTCTATAATTCCAAACGGATCTATCCTTTATATCTTTGCTTAATAAATATCATTTGGGGAGCTGAATTGTTGAGATCCTGAATTGCCGAGTTGGTCCGGCAGGGCTGCTTCAATTATTTCACTACAGATAAATAAAGATGCGCTAACTGATTCTGAAATACTTTCACTCCGGATTTTTGTTCTTATTTTTAATACGAGTCCCTCGGGTGACGTCGCAGTCCGATAACCTAGACACGTGCCTGTGACCAATAGAATGAGGGAAAATGTACCACGTGCTTCTGTGACTCTGGAGTAAGTGACAGCACTCAACCTCGCCTGTACTACTCCTCTTCCCTCCCCACTACCCCAGTTTTTTAAAGCTGTATTGCACCTCCAAAACCACGACGAGAAAATAAGTATGCAGCCAATATTCTCGGCTATAAACACCCGCCATACACGATTAGAATATTTGCTTCAAAGAATTCGGAGAATGTTAAAGAATACAAATAGGAATGCCCTACTTCTCCGATTTTTCGTTGGTTATTTTGATGCTGGCATCGTCTGGAGGGAGGGGGTTTAAGAATATCAAGCGGTTTTTTTGTATACACTTGGGTTGTGACAAAACTTATTTTGACCTGCAGCGTTTGTCAGACTGACAGGCCGTGCTATTAGTCCGATTACAAGCACACGGAGAGGAACATATCTAACAGCCATGAAACAGACATGGGCTGAAAATGGTGACTTGACGGTGGAGGACGCTAACACGCTACGAGACTTGCTAGGAAAAAAAACGAGGACTGATCTTCTTTGACAGTTTTGATATAGACTGGATGGGCTACTTTAATGTAAACGGAACGGTTAACGTTTGATTTCATCAAACATCAAACACATTGACCGGTGTGGATCATCGTGGGGCATCAACTAGTCTGCGCAAGTAGCTCGCTGTCTAATTCAATAACCACGCAAGGTTGCCTCAAAAGGCGTGAGTTTTGGATTGAGCTTTTGTCAGATAAGCAAATTCAGATTCATTCGACCGTACCTTCTCCATCGTCTCCTTAATTGACCGCTGAAAGTCATTCCAAGTGCAGGCGGAATGCTTGCCTGACGCGGATGGAAATGCGAGGTCACCGTAGACAAGATGCGAGTAGCGTTTTTAAAAAGCTCAATGATGCACATTCCAAGTAGCACCAAAGACGATCCAGACCTGGGGATAATATTTCATCCCTCTGCAACAAACTGAAAAATGCGTTAGCTAGTTAAGCGGCACGGTTTTAGCGGTTTTCGCTTCTCCCCAACACAGCATGAATTCACTTTCAGAATATTGTTTTTGGCCAACGGATGACTGTGATTTTATAGGTCAAGACTCGGATTCTGGCACCGCGCGAACGTTTTACGGTGATATTGTTTATTACTAGGCTGTAGTAAGGTCTGCCGGTAGTCTCCATAAGCAGTCTCGTTTGAGCTCTCACTAGACGCACGCGGACTGTGGTTTGTGGTCTTAGCCAAAGTAAGAGGCCGTGCTTCCAAAGATACAATGTCTTCAAAAATTCAATGTATGACAAGCGTCTGAAAAACATTTATGTTATAGACAGTTACGTTATATTATTCGCGTTCCGTCTATTTAAGAGGCTATGACCTGTCATGGGGTGATATTTGAATCGTTAACGTCCAGTGGCGGGCGTAAATTCAGTAACGCAGATATAAGGCATAAGGATATAGGTATAAGGACAATAATAAATGCATTCCTGTTAGTTGAAATTTTGCTTAGAATCACGTTAACCAAACAGTTTATTTGAAACCATTATGAAACAAAAAATGAGTAACATAATCAATTAATGCAATTGTTGAAAATTACTTTCTGGGCTTCAGCAGTAAATTAAGCTGCTAATAATATATACGAAAAAAAGGAAAGGGAAGCCTTCCTTAGATATAAACATGCAAGCTTTTCTAACCAGCATTAACTTGATGGTGGTCGTGGGGCTGTGTGCAAAGTCTACAGCCCTATTCCCATCCTAAGCAGATGAGGCAAAAACCGGCCCTAGTAAATATAACTATGTGGCTTCATCGTTCTTGTCCCTCACCTGCCGAGATCCTGCGTGTTTTGAGCGGTGGACGAAAGCAGGGGAGCTTTTGTGTTTTAACCCTTCTTCGTCTAAGGTTAAATACAAGCGAAATCTTCGATCGGTAATATCGACGTAAGTCTTGTATACTAATACCTACAATAGTTATATACCATGTGTACACTAACGCTTATTACTGAATGCTATATGAATAACAGTTAATGTTAATAATCTTGATAATGTTAATAACGCTGATAATTGTTTATTAATTGTGAGCAGGTGACGTTGTTAGTGTTACCCTAACTATAAGCCCTATAAATTATACATATTGTGTGATTATCAAACTCATTAAACGTACCTGCCAGACATTCCTTACTAAGTTATTTGGTTTTTATTTAAAACGATTTTTACTTTAAATATAATTGCTTAATTTGCCATTTATGAGCAATGAATAATAAAATAATATATGTTCACACGTTCTTAAGCAATTTTTTGTCGTCGTTTTCAAGTTTGCAATCACGTTTTCTTAAATTACTGCAATATTTATTTAACAAGATAGTTTAGAATAGCCGACCCGAAACCAAAGGGTAAGGAAATGCCATTGTTTTCTTTGTTTTTTAATTTATGAATTTATATAGCGAATGATATTTTTGTATTTGTGTTCGCCCTTTCTGAAAAACAAGGTTTGCATTTCTCTAATAACACGGACCATCAATCTGTTTCTTTTGATGGCGTCCGGTGGAACTAGTCTAATGTTCGTCCTTTGCCTGGCCCACACATACCAGATAACGATGAGCGCATTTCATACACTTTTTACATTTATACGTATACATACTTTACGTGGTTTATATTCGCAAGTACTCCATCTCTCCGTCATTGATGAATTCCAGTTATATTTTACAGTTATATACTGTAGGTATTTATAACATGAATTTTACCTTATACCTTATTAAAATACACTGGCCTTTCAAAAAGCGCAATCAGTGAAATTAAATGAAATATATAAGTGGCCCGGTTTGATTTCAGGTCTGGCTTTGGAGTTCCCTTTCGGTATAACCCAAGCTCCTTGATATTTTGTCTTAGACTGACCTATTAGCAAAATGGCTGCTTGTGATAAATATCAAGAACCTGTTTACATTTGTGTAGTGCGCCATTAAAAACCAGTCGCGTGCGGCATCGTGATCAAGCACTTTCTTAATTATCGCGACCCTTAGAGGAAATTAACTTTATCTCCATAAACAAAACGTTTTCTTTCAGGTACCTGATGGCTACTATATATCCTAAATGTGGCACAAACAAGACACGATTTTTTTTTTCACATCCACTTCTGTAAACTACTGTTGATGCGCCTTGCTGGAACCTTTAGTGGGCTATATTAAAGGACAGACCTACTGCACAACTGCTCAGTCGATTACAGAGTCGGTTTGGTCAACATCTATCAGTATCAATATCAATATCAATATCCGAAACCGTTAATCCCCTCAGACAAAACAAATTATAGTGACGGAGAATATACACCTGCCAGCGAACCTCGTGGTGCCGACAAAGGAAACTGGATATTTCCCTCTAAAGGACTTTTAATTTCTCCAAATTCCTAGAGATTTACACCCTATAAGCCCCTAGTCTCAGATAACCCACTTTCAACGGCCAATGTAGATATTTTTATTTTGATTTTAATGAAATAAATCGTTACACGTTGCAGTGTTTCCGATAACCAAAAGATGCCCCCACCTTTTAATAAAAACAAATTAAACCCATTAGTTACGGACAGTCGGGTACAGAATAAAGATTACATAGGCATTCAGTAAAGTATCTCTGTAGAAAGTGCAATGTACGAAACACAACCAACCTATAAAGTACATGTATTAGTATCTATTGATGTTAAAGAGCTCAGAAGAGCTCAGAATTTCTGGAAAAAAAAATCATCAAGCCATCTTCTAACCGCTTATCCTGGTCACGGTGGCGGGGGTCCGCAGCCAAGGCCAGTTAGCACAGGGCACAAGAGATTGGCGCTACCTGGACGGGATAAATATTAAAAATATGCTAATTTCAAAAAATTCTGTGAGTTAGCACTTCACGCTTTTGATGACTAACAATCCACCAACAGAATGAAATACGTGCGATTCTAAGGAACACGCATAACAACACCGATGCTGATTACAAATACAATACTAATTTCTTGAATATATACCTCTTTCCATCTCTACGTTTCATATGACATGTTTTAGCTCATTACGGTCTAGCACTCCCAATAGGTTGCATAATAATCACACAACAAAATTAAATTAAAATAGCCAAACGTGCGTTGTGTAAATGCGAAGGATATGGCACGTATATTTTCATCCCATTAAACATTCGGCGTTAATTGCGTAATATGCTTACACATTTTAGTTAAGGTTTGATCCTGTCAGACGCGCTGAACTATGGTTAGTTCGACGCGAACGCGCACGATGACAGTTGTTCCCGCCAACATATCAAACCCTTCGCTCTAGGTTTTTAAGGTTGGCTGGTATCCAGGCCTGGTGCCTCCTCCCGGCTCCTCTCAGTGCTCCAATTCTGATTTACACGATCCCCCGCAAGACACTTCTACGTTGCTCTGCTGTGCTTCCTTAATCACAATCACTATCACAAACTGACATTCTTCTGCTTTTAAGAACTAATCCCGCTTGCTATTTGTCTCCGTTATATGTAACGTGCCTTATATAACATCATGTAATTAGCTTAATTGTTGTGTTGCTTTTCTAGGTGATTGTGTAACAAAATAAGATGCTGAAATATCGATTGTCTTTTGTTAGTTACAATCAAGTGAATGCCGCTATTTGCTCCATTTGTCTTATAAATTGCATAATATACGAGTAAACTGGCATTGTGTTTTCCTCAGCTGCACCTTTGGTTACATACGGCGAGTTTCAGATCTTTCCTGGAATACCGTTCCTTCCTGGAATTCCTTGCTTCTGTTCACGTATAGGCCTATTTTTAACATAAAAGTGCCGAGTTAGCCTACCTTTGTTTACCAGAAATTACACTATACGGCGATTTAAAAGGAATGGTGAATTTCTGTGCTTTTGATACCCAGTCACTCTTTAAAGGATGTCCAGGTCTTCAAACAGCTTTAGTTTTAAGAGTTGCCACGAGAAAGAAAAGGTTACGCTCTGAAGAGGATTTGTGAATGAGCCGCGCGCCTCTCGCCAGCTCGCAGATCAGAGCAGAGGTCCCCACACGGATACGGCCCAATGAATAGTGGTAATATCTGCTTTATTACAATGCAGGGGTCATTTGAAATCTGCCAGCTTCCTGTAGGCCTTTGAAAAAAATGAAGACCTACACCGAGACTATACAAACGGGAATAAAGGTCATCTACCGCTTCCGCTTTTTGTCCCATATACGACGTTATGCGCACATGCCCCAAAAATAATTTGCTTGTAATTAAAAAAGGTAGTCTATGCGTCATCGTTTAGCGTAGCCTCTTCTGATTAGCCCCAAGTAATCTAGAAATACTAAACTGAAAGTTTGAAAAAAAAGAAAGCCTACTTTGAAGTAAACGGAATAAATTACTTGTTTCCGCACAAGGGAACACAGGAAATATCTTCAAAAATTTCTTTAGGCTACAGGAACTATGGAGAAATGACTAACTGATTTGTGCTTAAATGTCGTACATTTTTTGTCACAATTCTTTAGACTTTAATCCTGTTAATATGGTAAACTTTACAGTAAAATTAAATCCCCTGATTTCGTTCAAAGGGCCAAGAACCGCTGCTTTAAGATATTTTGTTCCCTAATCTCTTAATGAAATGTTAATAATGACAGTATCGATTTCCAACGCCTTAACCTGGGCCTTTGTTTATTCGCATTTACTTTGAAGATGCAAATGAGGCACGCCGGCCTTCTCCTCGCCAGAGTGGACGCTTTGAAGAATGTGAGGAGAAGATCATTTATTGGTTTTAATTACTCTTTAATCCCACTGATCGTCCTGGCGGAGATAAATCCCATCTGAATGGCGCTTTTCTCAAAAGCGGGATTGTGCTATAGAACGTCTAATCGAGCTTTTTGCGGCGCTGTTTTACACGCTGTTGTAAACCGCGCAGCCAGTTAAGGGTCCTCAGATAAAACAGGACTAATTTAATACGCCCCAGCCTTTGGTCACCCCGTTTAGTTAAACGGCTTTATTTTCAGTCCAAAGAGAGTTCGGCCATTTATCTGACTTTCAAATTGTTTTGTTAGGGTACCGTGCCCGAAGACAATAGAGCTGTAAACAGTTTAGGCTAATTTAAAACAAACACACAATAAACATTTATTCCAGCATTCCGCACAGCAATAATGTAATCTGCACATATAGCATAATATTACATTCGCCTATTTCGAAGCACGTCAATGACACTACAGAAGGCAGAAGTGCTGAGCTAAGGTATATTCAATGCCATAGTCTGCCTGGAACAAGGATATTGTTTCACATTGTGTGCAATCGTTTTTATTGGACAAATAGGCCTATAGTTGAGTATACATTAATAAATATAAGGATATCACGGCAAAATCAAGGTAAATAATTGTGACATTTAAAACGACCTAAGGCACATTTATTTAACAACACTCTTCAATTATCTTGTTGTTCTGTTGCGTCAAGTGCGGCAGTAGAAAGTAAAGATAGTTTTGTCTGAATCAGTCAATTTATGCTTTGGTCCGACTGAATAGCGGACAAACAATAAAGTTTACTTTAAAATATGTTTTCATCCATATTAATATACAAAACGTAATGCATAAAATAAAGTTGGTTGATTTTCATTAAGTAACAAATATAACTTAACGTGCAAATTTATAAGCCACCGTGATCTATGCATAATTATTATTTTTAATAGGCCTATGTAATTTTTCCCAGACGAAGACTTATTATAATTATTAACTAAAGTTAAAATCCAAACAGGTTTACCCTCAAATTCTTTAGGTTACTAAACTATATATTTTTAAGATGGCTGTTGAACTTTTGCGTGGAACAATATAAATACGGAATTTCAGGCTCCAGAACTAGCCCATGATTGGACAAAGCTAATAATTGTATCGATATTACAAAACAATAATACCTGTATTAATTTTGCTTTATGTTATCTATCAGTAATGCGTGAAAGATCAGCAGTTTTATCTGCATTGAGTGGACAGACTTGTCTAGAAAGAGAAAAACTATTGTAATTTTGACTTCAAAATTGAGATCGATCCAAAATCGAACCAGTCACGTGTGCCTCAAGCAAACCGATTTCGCCGCATTTTCTGTGAGCAGAAATATAGTGTCGGCTTTTTGTCCATTGGCTGCATTCTCAGAACCAGGTGTGAAAACTGGAGTAAGTTAAGGCTGGCCAAGTTAAGACTGGCCTTTTTCTGTGTATCCTGGGCCCACCTTCATGCTTCATTGAACAGTGGGTGCTTTCTTTAATTAAAAAGAGATATTTCAGCCAAAGTCAAGAAGGTTTTCCGATATTTTTCAGATGTTCTTTGCATGCAAGAGTGAGGTTTATTATATTAGCATTTTTTTCCATAACTGATACTTCACCTTTCAGCCAAACCGCTCAGTGCACCTTTATTTTCTTGGCACGGACATCACGTGCACACGTTTGTCGACATTCTAAATGGATTAGTCACTGTTTTATCGAAGAAGTTGGCGAAGCGTTGTGCGGTCGGTTTTCTTCCTATCAGACCCTAATGAGCGCGTTACTCCCAGACTTATCACACTTGAATCCTCCCTATTGGTGTTCACTGTCCACCACCGGCTCAAAAATATTTTGCAGATTTTAACTTAGCAGTTTAACGTTTATGGGGCTTTTCTTTGCTCGGACTTTCTTTAAATTTACCAACCAATGATTTATGCATGATCCGTCCACTTATGCCTTTTCAACTTGGATGCATGTTTCTCTGAGATATTTGCAATTGATAGGTCATCGATTTGAATGGGATGGCACACTCAAACATGTGGCTTGCGTATACACATTTACCTAATTAAGTAATTTATTCCCTTTTTCTAGTTATTTCAGGATGTCAGTTCAATGTGCGATTAACTTTTACGATCACGTTTCTTTAACTCCGGCATGAAAAACTCTGCGTCTGACCTATAATACGGTATTTCAATTTCATTTGTACTAGTTAAAAAGTTATACGGTAAAATATATCTGGGTAAAATTTCGGCGCGTGCATGTGCCGCGGACACGGAGGCGCGGACTTAACTTGGAACCTCCGTCAATCACATATTGCGTTTTAAAAATGACATCCCGACGCACGCTGGTCAATCACTTGTCAAATAAAAGACAACATGCTTGTACTGCTAATTATCCATCAAAGGGCAGTTTCTCTTTTAAAGATTATTGCCTGATGAACCTTTATGAAAAGAGGGTGTCAAAACGTAAAATACAGCATGAAATATAGATACCCAATCATGGGAAATTATTTGTTTGTAAATAACTTGTTAGTATATTTTATGGGTGTTTTTTTGCAATTAGAAGGTCCTACAAAAATTACAGAAATTGTAAATGTTTTAATGTTTTAATCTCAGATTGCTGTCATTGATAGCATGCTACCCGAAGAGAAAATTGCTAAATTGCTACAACAATAAATTCGTCGCAATGAATTTAACCGTTGTTGTTTTCAAGATAATTTCAAGAGGAATGATATTTAATTAAGATGACAGTAAGATGAGTTGCGGATAATCGTTCTTCTAAGAACAAGTTTGCTTAATAGACGGACGCCTTTTCCATGGAAAAATAATTGAAAAGTTCTCTTGTATTTAAGTCCCCTGGCGCTGAGATATAGTCTAACATCCGCTAAATAATACATCTTTAGGTAGCCGCATTGCATCATTAACCTGGTTTAGATTCTATGTGGCCCCTGTGTTTCCTGTATTATGTAGCGCATGCCAGCCTACACAC
>JABFEA020000085.1:12311335-12327332 GCA_019775915.2 Cyphomyrus plagiostoma
TCCGCTAAACTATGAATCGTCAAGGCGAAAAGTAATAATCCATCTCCACCTTATGTAAGGTGGAGAAAAATCCGTATTCACTTCATATTTCACAATTTAGGTATATCAGTGGTTGCGTGTAGAACAGAAGTCTGGGCCATTTCTGTATTGTTAAATATTTATTAAGCTATGTATGCCTAATTAAATCAGAGAAGCACTACATCTATGGATTTTGAGCTGACGTCGCCACTTTGGGAGTGAGAGTAACATTTTCACTCCACTTTTCACACTGTTTCCACTCTAGTTTTCAGGGTCTTTTAACACCTGTTAACCACATTTTCACAGTTTTTCTGGCTACTGAAACTGGCCAGAATGACAGTTATACAGCCGGACAGGTTTACTTCACGTCGTCGACTTCGTCTATAGGCCTATTTTTTCCCAGTGAAAACAGTTGACACACGGATGGTTATCATTAACATGTGGGGGTTTTAGCTAACAGTTATTAGTAGTCGAAGCATTTGATTTCCATGTCAAATAATAACGAATTAATTTTTTTAAATCGTTCAACGTGACTGTACAATACAGTTTCGCTCAGTTTTGCCAGGCGTACATTTGGACGATCACGTTTCACCTCTAATCAGAAATGGAATCTTCTCTCGAGATTGTACGCCGGACTCTTAAACTCACTCCTTAATCATTACGCCACCTGCCGTCGCATCTCTCACTAACATTATATTTTTAAATAACATAATTTACCACGCGCCCTTACAGAAGACGGATGGATATATTTTAGTGTTTTGTAATATTGTAAGTGAGAATCGTCGCGTGTTGTTGATGCCCTTGCACTTGCAGTATTTTGTATGTGAGGTTCCCTAAGACAACATTTTAACTCAATAAAACACACGCAAAATTAAGCACAATAAAAAGTATCACATTTATAAATTTAGAGAAAACCAATCACTTCATCTAAGTACATTTTAATTTATTTAAATTCTTGTACTTGGTAGGTTAATATGACACACTGTCCTGTATACCATTCAAAAGTCCGATTTATTAATTCTTATAATTTTGCTTATTGGCCTACTTTCAAAGATTCAATTCAGACTTTTCTCCCCGAAATTGTTACTATGTTCCTCGTGTATCTTTCTCGTGTATTGCTGATTTTATATATTATATATCTTTCTCGTGTATTGTTTCATATAGGCCTACTGATCTATCTATCTATCTATCTATCTATCTATCTATCTATCTATCTATCTATCTATCTATCTATCTATCTATCTATCTATCGGTCTTTAAGGCGTAATGTAAAGCGTGTATACGTCCAAGATCAGCTACGAAAATAACATCCACGGCACACTTTCTGCGAATTTCTCCGCCCCTGGTTGTGTGTGAAGGCCTGCTAACCAAGTTCTGAACTTGTTTTTAAACTGTGGGTGCAATCCAACTACAAAATAAAAGCAGCTGATTTAATTGCATGTCTACGCGCGACATTGAATTAAAGGGAAGATTAAAATATGATTATAAAGGCCGTAAGAAATTTGAATTCAGTTGCAGGATGTTTATAAACTGGCACGATTATTTTTATGTGTCACGACGTGGGAATTTCTCCTGTGTGTTTGTGTTTAGGCAGAACCGGGGGCAGCACAATAGCAGTAACGCTTTATGCCCCCGTTGAAATTTCCCTCTTAACTTTTCAAAGTAATCTGGATCGCTCAAGTTTTAAAGGTACGGTGTTATAGGCTTATTTTGAACATGTATTGCAGTTGTATGTACGACCGGAGAAATAGCTGAAGATACAGTGAAAACATAACGTAGGCCTTTATAGGACTAAGGATATAAATACTCCTTATTAGTTTTCTAAACAAATCCTGGACAAATGCCATTTCGGAGAGTTTGCCTGTATGTCCGCAGGAAAATTAAACGAACAAATGTCGTTTGAACGCGTCCCCTGCATTTACTTATCAAGAGTCTCTCTGTCAGGATTGGGATGAAGGCGACATTTCCGCACAATTGTTTAAATGAGACTGATCAATATTCAATAAAGCAACCAAGGACGGGAGGAACTGCTATCTATTGAGGCTCGAGTCCCCTGGGATATTCCCCCTAAGTTTCCCTTCAGTGATTTCGTTTTGTCTCTGTCTAGACTTCCATCATGAATAACTCAGATGGCAATAATACCAACGCAGAGAATCATCAGGATTATGCTCAGTAGAAATGACACGGGCGAATCATTCAAATGCGCCCTTAAATATACTATACCAGTTGGGCAAATATACCGTATCTTATAAACCTGCTAGTAGCGCCCATGAGCGACCAACTTCGGTAAGTCGTGTGGGTTTATGCATTTTTTATTCATTTCTTATTTGCATTTGCCAAAACAACACATGGAAGTCCCATTAAGAGAGCTATAAATAAAAATCCTTACACATATACACTAATTCTTTTATTACTGTTTTAATGATCATTCCCGGTTTTGCACGGTTCGCGACTTTAAATGTGCTTTCATCCCGTGATCATACACAGGCATTATTTAACTAGATATTTAAGCTAAAAAAGCAATAAGTTAAGTAAGTCTATTTTGTTATCGTTGCCACCGTCAAATAAAAAAGCCGCGTCCTTCCCCAGGGGAACTCAGTGCTGCCGCCTGTTGAAAGTCCTAGTTTAACCCTCCGATTTACTTGGTGGAGTTTTAATGATACATATTATGTAGTCCTATTACTAGACAGGATTTTTTTTGTCCTTTTTGGTCTTTTGAGTGCTTTACTGATTACGAGATAAACACGTGACCTTATATTATTGTATGAAGTACACACGAAACACGGGACCGGGAGGATGGCTTTTATAAAATCTGTCACATAAGTCGACTTTAGTCAACTCAGTCGTGTAGATGTGTACAACTTGAATTTCATCTGCATTTTTCCTTGTGTCTGTGCATGCATTTCAACCACCATTCCCCATCTATCCAGTGTTATTTTTCCCTTAAATTATAGGCCTATAATAACTCATTTACTAATATGCGTATATAAAATAATTTATTAAAATGTGAGTAAACCGCTAGTAACAGAACGATTCGGTACCAAGTAGGCTACAGTGGTAAAGAATTATTTCATCCAGCATAGTTATGCAGACAAATTATTCGTGTTAGGCATTCTGTCATCACATCACAGTTATTAAAGGAAACTGACTTATGCCCTGTTATGTTGCTTTATTGAATTGTACTCCACGTTTACTGTCCGTGATACTAAACAGTGAAAAAGCGGACGGATTTTACAGTATCCCATACATATTTTAGGGCTCTAATCAAAGGCAGATTTTGTAACACGGTTTTTGCTGTGTACCATGTTATAGATTCATGTTTTTTGTGAAATCTCTCGATAAATCTTCATTTACTCACAGCCCAGAAGGTTCTTGGTGAATTCCTCATACTTGTCATACCAGAGATGAATGAGTCCCGCTATTCCGATCAGGTTATCAACCAGGATCAAAGAGCTCTGTCACAATTCCTCTTTATTGTGGCTCTTATTCCTTATTATTATTCAGGGGACAAAGATGCGTAACTATTATTATTATTATTATTATTATTATTATTATTATTATTATTATTATTATTATTATTTCATTATTTTTTCTAAGCATTGTTTTTTTTTCTTTTCTGTTTTTTCAAACAACTTTAACTCTTTTAACCATCACGACAGGTAGGCACAGGTTCATCTGCGTCCCTATTACTGCGAATAATGAGACGGCACCTTCCTCTCTGTCAGGTAGCGCATTATGGAGTACTGGGCGCTACAGTGTAAGATCTCAGTCTCCCAGACATAGCGTGCTCTGTGTCAGTAATGCTTGTCAGACAAGAAGGCAGCGTTTCTTCGTTTTCCGGTGCTTTCAGTAACTACTGTACATTATGCATCATTTTGATTTAAGAATCGTAAATGTACAGCGAGTATACGCTTCACAGTAACATTTAACACAAACATTTCTACTTAACACTACGATAGTACACGCTCTATGCCAACAAGATGTGTATATGACCATAGACCTTAGTCCAGTCGCGTGAAGCAGCCTGGTAACTTAATGTGGTTAAATTAAGTCTATATAAATGTCTAATTTGTATTTATAACGAGACCTGCAACGCATGCAATAGTTTTAATTTCGCCTAATGTCAGTGCTTGAAGTGGGGAAAAACAGGTGCCAATAGTCTCCTTATTATTCAGCAGATTATAGGAGGTGCCGGTATGCAGAAAACGCTCCCGGTACTTTGATTAAAAGAAAAAGAGGTGTCGGTACTGCGTGCTGGAGGGCACTGACCTGCTTTACCCAATTCCTATATATTTCTCCGCAAGTTTTCCGAACATTTTTTGAGCTCAGACTACACGTTATAAACCATAATATATTTTCGTACTTCGGTGTTCATCCAGTACTTTAAAAATATCAAGTATTTTAGCCCTGGATAGTAAATTGCATGTTCAAGCGACTCTATTTATGGTTCGCCTATGGTTGTCTCCACCATATTGTTAAAATATGTAGGGTTTTTAATACCCCTATATAAAATTAAAAGCATGTAGGCCTACAGAAAATGTAAACCTTTTGGGCCCCTGGTATACCATATTTGTAGTCTGTATAAGGCAGTGTTCAGAGTAGGTATTCAAGTCGTTTTCTGTTAATTGTAATTTTCGGATTGTCGGGCGACTGTCAAAGCCCAGTCAATGGACCTATTAAAAGCAAAAGTGCTGCCATGCGTGAATGACAGGTGCGTCACTTTCTAAAGGGACATCATTGACCACCTCAGGGATAAGCCGGCACAGTTTCGAATGGAAAGAGATCTGGCTTAATTCTAACAGCGCTACGGCGAGTCAGCGTGGCCGCGGGACCGACGCCGTTCATCTGACCCGCTCTCATTCAATGTGGCTTTTTCGAAGTTATGCGTTCTCCTGTAATCTGGTTCATAATTCATTAATACAATGATCACTTTATAAACTTTATTCTTAACTGTGAAAGAACCCTGAATGTAATAACCAGTGACAGGACTGATCTAAAAATAGCTAATATGACAATGGGGGCGTTTTCGCTGGAAATTGGATAGATTTCGACATTAATCCGTTGCTATAGTGACGTGAGAAGTGCACCTTTCATTGAGAGAAGGGCCTACGGTAGTGTAGTACTAACTTCTCCGTAAATCTGATACACTCCATAGGTTACTGGGTACTATTTTCCTCGTTTTAAAAGTTATCTGATTGTTGTCCTGTCTTTTGCGTTATCTCGCGATGCTGTCGTCACTACAGAGCCACACGCACTCTAAGAAAAAAAGGTAAAAATGTGTACCTTTGCTTGTCACTGGGGCTGCTTGTACCTTTTGAACATCCCAAATGTACAAACAGCATTAATGTACCATCAGTGGTACAGAAATGTTATTCAGAGTCGATTTCTGTACCTTAAAATGTACAACTACCCACAGCTAAGGGTACAGTTGGCAGACCGTTGAGGGTACAGCCGCAATTTTACCTTTTTTGTGAGACAGTGCACCATCTTGAACATAGCTGGAAACTTTAGCAATAACTAAAAAGGCATCAGTTTTGTAAAAGTGTCACTGCTATGGTTTTCAACTGACGAGTCGCTTAATAAGATCATAGCTGCATCGTAAATTGAACCTTCTTCAATAATACATCTCAGTATATTGTCGGTCCACGTTATTCCCTCCATTCCTCTGCACGAAGACGACGCATATAATGTAATATTGGCCTACATTTTAACCGGACGTTAAAGGCATGACGGGGGGTGAAGTAATCGCTGCAAAGGGCGTTCAGCTGTAAAATTAGCGCTTCTTAAAACAGAAACTGACACTATCGCTACGGCTGACAATGTTTTTATTTCCCATAATGCCTCAGTGATGTGAGTACCCCCCACTAGCACGCGCTCGGCCTTTGTATCAGGCCCAGCTCTCTGTCGCCATGCAGGTGTATCCTGTCCTGTGTGCTGCCACCTGTTTTGGCAGCAAACTGTCAGTCAGGGCAGTTTCATTTTAGCAGATTTAGCATTTTACCTTCCCGCAGCCAGCTTGACACTGACCACCCGTTCCAGGGGCTTTACTGCAACACATTGTTTAAACTATTCGGATTATTTTAAAGAATTGACTTTAGCATGTGGTTCATTGTACTGTCAGATTTTCTTTTCTGTTTTTGCCCTGCTAGCTGTCTATTTCCCTCTACTGATGAATGTTGCATGTGATTCTTGCATTTCCATTAGGCTACAGCCCCAGCAGTCTGCGATTCTCTTCGTGCTATTATCTGACCCATGCAGGAAGAGGAGGATGAAGAAACCGACTAAAACAACAATCAAAAATGTCAGAAAGAAAACAATATGACAACAAAATGCATGATATACATTTTAAAATGTTACCCTTTAGAATGCATTTCGATAGCTACGCGTGCATCAAAATCTGATAATTGTAAATTTCAATAGGCCTATGTTTTTTTTTTTATCAGATAACGATATATATATAATGAATTATTAATATATATAGTAATTATATATATATATAATTACAGTAGATACTGGGGGGGGGGGGGGGCAGTCGGTTTGCCCCCCCAGCTTGCTGTAAAGGGCAGTCACCCATCAAGCGTCTTGCTCATGGACCCACAGATGTGCCGAGGCTGGACTTGAACCGAGGACCTTCAGTTTTAATTGTGCTCACGTCCTACTGTTTATCAACGAGGGATTTTAAGGAGCCGTGGCAGCCAATAAACATGTTTACAAATTAGGTCTTTTTCTCAGCGTCTTCTGCATGAGAATAACTTTACGTTTGTCGTGTATGTGCATGTGCGCGTTTGAGGAGAAGCACTGAAAGGAAATACACTTGGCCGCCTTGATCAGTGAAAAGCGACCGATTCACTCATAGCACATTAACACGTTTCCAGTCCTACGCCCAACATTTATCGATTTATTTCTGTTTGTTTAGAATGACGACAGAGGGAGCAGAATCGTCTCCGGTTTGATTCATTTTCAACGCCAGAGCTGAGGAAATTTGGATGGCTATTCGATGTCAACCTAAGTACCTAAGTGCTATTTCGCGTTATTGTCTCTTTTTGTGGTTGCGGGATAGCATCTTGACAATACTTACCCCCACAATCCACCGAATGTTGTGTGAACAAGCCTAAACAAAGCAGAGAATAATCTTAACCTTTTCAGTTCTTCTCCAGCGGGATTACGGTGATGTTGACAGCGTCGGTTGGCATATATCGTATTATGGTTCTGTAACAACGAGAACCCCATCACCTTGACCTAGTAATATCAATTTAGGGCTCATGTTCATGTGGGCTTAATACTTATCACAACGTCCTGAAATGTTAATTTGTCAAGCTGGAATAGTTTAGGACTCAAAAATGATGTAGTTTTAACACAAGGGAGAATGCCCTAATTAAAATTGGAGAGTGTTGTCTCGCTTTTTTAATATATGCCCAGTGATTAGATTACAGTTTAAGTACTACTATACGTGAACCCATGGGGACGCTTCTCAAGATCTAGAACCAAAAGCACCGAGTTTTTTTTCCTTATCGACTGATCGCTGCGTAATTTTCAATTAACAGGATGTTATTAAAACCTGACAGCCCCGATGCCAAGTAGAACTATTTCTTCTGAGACTTTTCCCCCCATTAATTCAATTATTTTACAGCCCTATTTAACTTCCACCAGTCAGCAGGTACTGTCTGCGTGTGGTTACAGATTAATAAAGACACGGAAAAAAACGACTGTGCAACAAGAGCTTTGTGAGTAATTGGCAGATTGCTGGAGGTAAAAAAAATCTCCACTGAGTAGGACACCAAACACTTTTTCTGGCACGTTGTCAGTGTTTTGGACCCCGGTGGTTTCACGCGCTCCTCACAACCATAGTTACTGCTTACATTTGGTCACTTTTCACCACCTTGTTACAACTGGATCCCTCAGTCCTTTGCAGCAGAGTGACTGGGAAGGCCAGATTAACGGCGCCACCTGGCGGCGACTTTTAGATTCCTCCTAATTGTATGAGCTGATACATGGGTGCGTCTCCCGAAAGCTTCGCGACCCTGAAGTACAGTACTTCGTTATCTCGTAAAATAACTACTGAGCTGAACCACTCGTTATATACTACGTCGTTCTTTATCTGAATTTCTATCAGTTCTTATACACAGACGCAGAATTCAACAAGAAACACTGTGACGCTATTTATTTGGACGATGACGACGACAACAGCAATAAATAATAATAATAATAATAATAATAATAATAATTCAATATAAAATTATAATTTAGGCTATAAAATTAGCCTAGTAAGATACAAAAGCTCTGGGAATGTGGATTAAATTGTAATTGAATTTGAATTGCGGTTGGATAAGAGATCCAGAATTTCAGTTCGAATTTAAGGAAGTAGAACTAAAATGCAATTGAACTTACTCAATTCTAACAATACGGCTTAAAAATACGAATTAGACGTAAACACACGGCATATGCTGTGTCATTGCTATAAAAATGTCATGAACATCTGAGGAAGCACTTCTTTACACAGCGTGTAGTTAGAGTATGGAATAGTCTTCTGCTAGTGTAGCGGAAGCTAAAACCCTGGGTTCACTTAAATCAGAGCTAGATAAGATGTTAACAACTCTGAGTTATTAGTTAAGTTCTCCCCAAACGAGCTTGATGGGCCGAATGGCCTTCTCTCTTTTGTAAATTTCTTATGTTCTTATGAAAGAATGCAACATTTGAAGCGCCGCATACACAATAAACTAACTGTGATTTTGTGTACTACGGTGGAAGAGCACTGCATAGTAACGGTTTCACAATCCATACCCATCTGATAACCCACAAACACTCCCCAGAAATGCTAGCTCATATAAATGATTAAATATGCGTGAACATGAAATATGTGCCCATGAGAAATGGATTTAGCTGGCTAACGTAAACGAAATGTATATATTTGGAATAGGCGAAAAGATATATACGATTTTTTTCTTTTTGTCTTATGCAATCATGTTAATATAAAGCACACTTCACTCACTTGGAGATATACAAAGTTATAATAGATATTTACCATCAATAAGGTAAATATTATATCATTTATGCTTTGCGATGTTAAATGGCTGATGTGTGACTGCATTGCATTTAGTTGATATTAAATTAATCGAACTGCCCTTCCTGACATTTCATTTCAGTTCAATATTCTGCGAGTTGTGGCCAATTCAGTCAAATTCCAAGTCATAAATTCTGAATTTTGCATGACCCTGGTAGTAGGTGAGCTAACCCATCGAATCTGCTATGTGTTCAATCATAGGCGGCAATGCGGGAAAGTGAACCGCCCCTTGCTAACAGTAGCGGCAGCTATCCAGAGAATTGAGATATGGCATTTCAGGCGGTGCCATCCGAAAGTTGAGGACTAAATATTGTTTTGTGGGCAGAGGCGACCACTTGGGCCATCTCAGTAATAAACAATTAATAGAGAAATTCAGGCTGGCCTGGGGTGAAATAATGAACCTCCTTGGTCTGGTGCAGGATAAACTGATATAGAGACACACCGGAACTTTCCTAAGACAGAGCTACTCCTTTTGGCCATCGGCGATGCACATGGCCTCGGTTCTGCCGCCGTGTCCCAATCCGTGCATGTAGTGACCAGAGTACTATTGTGTTGGTGGGACAGGGATGGGGACAAGTCACTCCTTGGTGAGTACGAGTCAAGTCTCCAGTCAAAATATCGCACGTCCGGGTGCAGTCTCAAGTCAGGTGCCCTCAAGTCCATATCGAGGCCAAGTCGTTCCATCGATTTTCTTGTTGAGTCAGTGGTAATCAGATCTGTGACTCAAATCCAAGTCAAATGATAAAATTAACAATTATGGGATCGGGGGGGGACTATGACCCCAAGTCTTCTCGAGTCATATGGCCCTTGAGTCGTTGGACCCTCAAGTCCAAGTCAAGTCCAGTCGTAAGTCATCAGATTTGCCAAATGCCACTGCTGGCATGCCTGGTACTGTGGGGGGCAGTGGGTGGAGTGCTTTCCCGACACATGCCCAACCTCTAGAATCCCATCTGCAGTGTCCAGATGATATAAAACGATCAAGCACTTTTTACAGGCACTGGGGCCCAGTGACCTGGGAGCATGATGCTTATATCTGGTCCAAGTCTGGAGTGGTTTGCTAGTGGGGGGTACTGGGAGACAGCAGGTATCTTCTTCAGGAAATACCTGCTAACTGTGGTGTTGAATCCCCAAACCGTGACTGAGGAGAGGCATAAAAACACATAAAGAACACACTCTGTAGCGTGGGCTCTCTGCTTGGGGAGGATGTGATTCCGGTGCACGTACAAGACATTGCTGCTGTTGTGCTTTTGTGCGCTGCATCGCATCGCAGCGACTATTTTATTAAGATTCCATTTTGGCCGCTTCTTTAAGCTGCTTTAACTCTTCATTTGAGAAGAGTGTTGCTACATTTTCCTATTGCTGATTGACATCATTCTTTTCTTTTTTTTGCTAGGGTGCCATATGTTTTGAGCCCATTTATATATTTTTGACTCACAGGTTAATTTTGTTCTTCATTTTGTGTGATTTTGCTTGTTTCGGATGATTTCTTTTAGTTTTCTTTCCCACTTGCATAGGTCTAATGTGATAACACTTTATTTTTATTGGAAAGAAAAAAACGTGAATACATTAAACCCACATCTGTCAGCTACCCACCCATACTGCTGAAATGTGTATATATGATAACATACATGTAATGTACACTTGAATGGACAAAGTCAAACGATGCAACTGACCCCATAGCAGAAGATAGTTGCAATCTTCATTAAAATGTAATTAATCATTTTTAACAATTTTGCAATTTATTTACGCACAGACAGGGTCTTCCCTAAGTTAAATTGGCTTTATGAAGACAAAGTAAAAAGTAATGAGCATGTTTTTTTACTACTTCCTATATTTTACTGCTTCCTAAATTGAACAGTGTGTGTGTTTAAATGAATGTTGGAAAATAAATTGAGTGTATGCCTGGATATGTGTGTGTGTGACTGTATGTAATGTAGGCGAGTGTGTCTGACGGAGGGTAACAGAGGAAATCCACGTCAGATTACTGAAGTGAACTGCGTGCGTTTCTAAGTGAATGTTGTAAAGTAAGAGCGCGTTTGGATATGCAGGCAAATCATTTGTGTGCGTCTAAGTGCGTGGGGAGTAGGTCGTGTGTCACAGAGAAAGAGTAAAGAGGGCAATTAGTCCACATCAGACTCGCAGTTACGGGAAGTATAATCAGCTTCTCTTTCAGTGCAATACCATGTTGGGACGGTTGCAACTTAACACGATAGCTTTGACACATGCCAACCATGCCTGATAGAAGGTAAGAAAACACTGATTAAAATCAAATGACTTTACGATGCTCCACGCAAACATTTTAGACAGTATGACAAAAACTTTACATTGAGAAGTATTTTTGCAGAAGGAATGGTCACATTTAACTGCTTTCTTTCAGAAAGGAAGAGGGGCTAACGGCATGAATATCGTCACTGCAGCTCGTTCCTCATTAGAGGAAAAAGCCACGTTGCAGGCGCCCCGTTACCGACAGCCTGTGCATTTCTCACGCGGACGCCGGGGAGGATCAAACATAGAACCACTTTAAGTTCGCTCGTTAAATGTCGGATAACGAAGGGCTTTGGGAAACACTCGCGAATCTCACTCCTTGACCTACGTCGCTGGTTATTTGCCAAGCTCTGCGGTGCTGCATAGCACAGGTGGGGAAAAAAATGCAACGATCTACTAAAAATTTCCAAGACGAAGGAATTTATTGGGAAAATTGAAAACACTGGGTGAAACTACAAAACAAAAGGACCACGAGGGGTCAGAAAATCAACAGGGGAAATAAAAAAGTAATTAACTAAAAACCATTGAATAAACACAACTACGGAACGAAGCAACACACAGGGAACAGGACTGACAAACACACAATAACATTCACACCATGAATCATAGAAGGAGGGCAAGCGAATAAATACAAAATACGTGCGAGCTGAGGAAGATGTGACACACAAGGCAATTAGCCAATAACAACGGCGCGGGGAAAACAGGCGACAGGTGCAGTAACTTATACTAATGAACACAAGACTAGGGAAACTCCAACAATCACTGCAAGCAAGAAATGCTAATTACACAATACGAATAAGTAACATGAAACCAAAACACAAAAAGGAATGGATGAGAGCAGGGGCCTGTACTACGAAGCGGCGCTACTGGCTTATCGGGGTCGGATTTAAGGTAGTATAGGCAAAATGTAAGTGAACGAATATGAAGTCCGTTTAAACTGCGGTAAGCGTACCTTAAATCCGATAAATGAAGCAGGGCAAACCCTCTAACCGGGAAACAAAGTGACATTCTCTGGGGAAATAAACACAATAATTACAAATAAACAGGTGAGTCTGGCCCCTGGCCAGCCTCAAACCCATAACCTAAAGGCTAATGGCTTCTGAGCCACATGTTCAACCATCTGAACTATGACGCAATGTGGGGAAGAGGGAACAGGACGGGGTCGACGGGCGCCAGTCCTGACACTAAGACCATTAGTTACCGAGAAATGCAGGCGGAAACCATCACCTTTCAGATGCTTCATGCCCTGTTAGACTCAGAGTGCTATTACGGCTAGATACATCAATTCGTATTTCAACACCAAACGCATAATCCCATGTCGGATTACTCAGATTAATTACTGCTCTCTGTTTGTCGATCCTGTACATTAATTATAAATTACTCTAGACCTACAAATGTGCCATAATCCAACTGCTGTACTATAGTCTCACGTAGTTATTTGGATGTGGATTTGAGTAATGCCCATAATTAAGACCCACGCACAGAAAAACCGTCGATTTGAAATAGACTCCTGTTTTTGGGGGGATTAAGACAACGATAGAAACTTTTCTTGTACTGCAATTTCTACAAAGACTTAAGCAAAGTCATCTCAGAAACCCCACGCATATCATGATTTACATGGAACAATACCTTGGTGTTATACACTTAGCTGTGTTTCAATGTCATGGTATTTATATTTCAAATATCACATAATTTATGTGCACACAATTACTGAGAAAGAAAAAACGGCGGACGACTTTAAGCATTTATTATGCAGTTTGGGAAAATGTAATTTCTAAACCCACTTCAAAGCAGCACGGATGCCTCTCGGCTTCCTACGTTGTACAGCGTCTCCCACCGCGTGCAGGGACTCCCCAGTCCATCAGGCTTCGGTCCCGCTGCGCCGGAGTTTGCAGAAGCCGGACTCCAGCGAGCTGTACCGCCGCACCGCTGCAAGAAGGAGCCGCCGATCGTCCCGCCCCGGCGCGTTTCGAAAACCGCAGGGAATTTCAAACAAGCTCGATCGTAGCTCGCAGCGGAGATCAAAGACTTTACTGACTGATTTATCTTATTTTCTCTAGGCAGGAGTCCCAAGTAGGTAGCTGCTTCCGCCGTGAGCAGCGGTGGGAACTGTCCCACTTGCGGTATTTTATTCAGAACTGCATAATATAATAAAGACATGTCGTATTACAAGTCACGTGGTCAGTATCAGCCCAGGGGCTCTGCAGTCGGCGGTGTTACAGCAAGCCGAACTGAACACGGAGATGGAGACACCGAGCACACTATGCACACCACAAAAAAGGAAACAAATGTTTGTTTATGTTTATTCAGTTCCTTGAATTCAAGGTGATAGAAAGAATACACAGTTTAAAGCTGGACAATAAACACCACACTGATTTAAGAAAAACTTAGTCTTTTCCTTGTCGCCTGTAGTTGAGGCCTGAATTTATGCCCAAAGCTACTCCATCCAATCAGCTAAGATTCAAAGGCTTGAGTGCCAGGCCAGACTCTCCAGAGACCACTGCAGTCCAACTCTGATGCAGAGACATGGTGGATGGAGGCCAGTGGAACATCCAGCCCCCCCAACAGCCATAGCAGAGCAGGCCAGTCCCATCACTGGCTACAGACTATGAACGAATCGTCCTCAGACATGGAACAGACGACGATCTGTCACGAGAGACGCGTCTAGTGGCGTCAGTCATCCATATACACGTGGGTCAGACACACCGTCAGGCAGAGAATTAGGAACCAAAAATAAAATAAAAAAAAAATACTAGCTATCCTTCACCTCCAGGGCAAGACAAAAATATCCTGACCAGATTTTGACACTGTTTACGTCCAAACTGCATGTAATACGTGACAGAAACATAGGGATATACAACATGATGCAGGAAAGGGACACACTCATACAACATGGCCGATCCCAGTTAGGGGCCCCGGCCGAAACCACGCCTTCGTCTTTCTTACACGTGGATAAATCCTCTGCATAAATGTGTTATTTACAATTTATGAAACTTCGACAGTGACAAAAGCACTCAGTTATATTACAAAGGCAATCACAGACTGCAGATTACAGGGCGGAAGCACCCTATGCTGTCGAACATGGAGCAATGCGGTTACCCGATTGGCCCTCACACGTCAGCCTGGTTTCACCAACACACCCTGCCGCCAGAGGCCCTGGAATTCTGGGAATGGCATCGACATGCGCGGCGGCAGGGCGCAGATAGCTCAACTCAGCGGGCGCACACAGCCCGCTAACGCAGCGCACAAGTCTGTATGTCAGGGTGCACTAAGGTAGGGGGCGCTAACACGCCAACAGCAGAATCACCCTTAAAAGTTTCCCTTTTGTCAGACAGCTCTGTGCTCAACATCAGAAGTTCTGTAGTGCCATTCCTTTCCATTTGACAGTAATTCACAAAAAACCCGTCCTTGTACATAACATGAGAGCAAACACTGAGGACAGGCTTAGACAGAGATCAAATAATTAAAAAAGAGACACATGGTTTGGCCACAAGGAGACGCTAATGTTCCAACAGTCTGCTCCGGAATTGGCACAGTCCTCTGAAAGTCTCCAGAAAAGAGGAACTCGACAAGAAAAACGTGGGTCTTCATCCATAGTCTCCTTCCAGGAGGAACTGCACACATAGGTATCAGCCCCCCACCGGGATGAGAGACAGTCTGGTCTTCCTTAGTCGTTGTGGGGTTTCTCAGCACTGGCCTGGGGGAGAGAGAATGCAGCCGTAAAGCAAACAGGATGGGAGACTGGGCCGCGCGACACAGCCAGAGGCGGGCATGACTTACCATAGCCAGCTGCCGGCCTATGTTTCCCACGGTGACTCCGCCAGAGAAGAAGATGCAGGGCAGCCAGGATCGAACGTACAGGAAATCTGGCGAGGTGTACCTGTGCGACACAGCGGCCAGCACCTTCAGGCAGGGGCCTCATCCACGGAACGGGCAGGGCCACAAGTTAACTTTCTTACTGACCTAACCCAGCTAGGCCGGCTCAAAGTGCCGTTCTCATTTCCGGAACACAGAGCAGACACACAGACGGTCCTTTGATCGCCAACGTGAAAACCTTACTTCAACCTTCTGTTCCAGCTTCGGTGGAACAGCAACAATAGGTACATTCTACATGCAGCCAGCTTGGCTAGGGCGCACACACACGCACACACACACACACGCATCCACGCACACGCAAGACACCTACTGGTAGACACCGTTGTAGACCAGCACTTGTGTGACGAGCGTTGCTAGGAAGGCGATGGTGATGCCCAGGCCGAAGCCACTTCTTGACCTGTCGAACGTCCACCAGAGGCCCAGTGAGAGGGCCGCCAGGGTGAGAGACAGCTGGACGTTGTTGGCGAAGTCTAGTTTCTGAAGCGGGCGTCATTAAGGACTACAGTGTTACTGTATTGTGACACAAGTGGATAACACTCCACTGACCTAAAATGGATAAGCAAACGGAAAAATGAAAAACGGAACGCGGACAGGGGGCGAGTGGATCGACCATTTTCTTTCCCCCCTTTTGCGAGCAAGCAAGCTGATCTGGGGGCAAAATAGCAAGTGACAGGAAACTGAGGGGGGGGGGGGGGGGGGAGGTCGGGAAAAAAAGGATACGGCGCGGGCGGGGTTGATGCACACAAAAACGGCGATGCCGCGCATGACACTAGCCCA
>JABFEA020000085.1:12327342-12348067 GCA_019775915.2 Cyphomyrus plagiostoma
CCCCCCCCCCCCCCCCCCCCCCCCCCCCCCCCCAGGTCGGTAAATAAAGGATACGGCGCTGGCGTGGTTGATGCCCACAAACACGGCGATGCAGCGCATGACGCTTGCCCACTCCCTCTTAAATTTGTGAGGCTCCCCCAGGTGACGGTCGATGCATGGATACAGCAGACCAACAACAGCTGCAAGAAAAGAGCAACTTCGGTTACATACCATAAGCAACAACATGTTCCTAGGGCATATAACATATTAAATAGCATATGCAACCGCTAGGGAGCGCAACGTTTTCCGCCATTATCAAAATTCTTTCTCCATGCAGAACGGAGTTCACTACAGCTGCGTTTGTTTAAATCCCCACAGCGCGGGTCTTCCCCGTTCCTCTCCTTCGGCGAGTGGCACGTTCGAGCTGAGAGCCAATCAGCTGCCGCAACAGAAGCTCACCAGTTACGACGACAGCCAATCAGAAGGAGGCGCCGAGTCGACGCTAAGCCAACCAGCGAACGGGCAGGTCCGTGAACGAGACACATGCAGGGAAACGGAACTCATACCCCAGGGTCGTTTCTTTTAGTTAACACACAAAATAATTGTACGAATGCTATTTATGGCTCACTTACAGGTTATAGCTTGTTGGGAAGAAATGTGAAGCTTTATAGTGGAAGCACAACCTGCCCGTCGTATAGTTTAAGTGTCCATGAAAACCTGACCATCTCACAGTAAAACAATAATAGAAGAACACTAAACGGGATGCATTCGTGCTTTTTTATATAGAGCATGCTTTATAAGGCCTGTTGCACATCATGCACGCTACTTTAAACACAGTAAATAGCAGAGACCCTTACCAGCAGCTGTGCCGCAGCAAAGTGGAACCCACCATGCCGACGAGAACAGTATGGCCATGGCCTCCTCCGGGAATAAGGTGACGTTCCTCTGTACCTGCAGCAAATTCAGCACCAGCGCCAACAAGACCCCGACGGCGAAAAGCACAAGGCCCTGCCTGATCAAGTGCGTCGCCTGGACGCGGCGCAGAGAGTCCCGGACGCCGCTCAGGGGGGCTGAGACCGCGGCCATCATTACCGCCGCCGAGGCTATGGAGGTTACGCCTGGGGTGCTCTTAGCTTTCGTTCCCGTTGGACACGAACAGTGCCAGCACTGCGCTTCCAGCTCTGGCATTTGGCACTAACGCTGGAGAGAGAGAGAGGGAGAGAGAAAGACACGACCCCCTGTCACCCAGCGTCATCACTGCGGTACTACGGGCGATCCAGCGCCGTAGCGAAAACATCAGGCGGCGCAGCCAAATCACATTTGTAAATGAAAACAGCACCAGCCCAAATATAAGCAGAAACTGCTAATACTACATTAATCTCACAGATATGTCGCCGATTTCGACTGAGGTATTAAAATAATCGGTTCATTACCTGGGCTGCCCGATGAATCCACGTTAATTCGGAACTTACAGGTGACTGAAAATAAATTCGCGCGACTGAAGCTGTTTCATATCCCGCTATCAATAACGTAAGAATGAGGGGGCGTCGCTTTCAGATCTCATATGACAACAGCGTGGACCTGCGGAGCGAACGGACAGTCTGGTGAGTCGCGCCGACCAATGGGAGGACGCCGATGGCAGTGACGTCGCCAACCACCACACCCCGTTCCTGTACAGGGGCGCGCGCTGGAGACGTGCAGGATGCGTGACGTGTGCTCAGAGATGGAAAAACAAAAATAACTATACACCCTGGACAAAAGTGCAATATCTTTCGATGAGGACGTGCATGTTGCAAAATGCCCATGAACAGCCGTCACAATGACTCAGTTCAAACGTAGTTTGTTCCCAGTTAGTTTTTACATAAAGATTTAAAATTAAGGTCGAGTCTGCCTTTTCTGTTCAATGTAATGATTTGGTTACTGGAATATCCATGATCAAGTATTATAGAGAAGAAGTTTCGGGAGTGAAGCGTGTGGATTTGTTCCCTTTTTCTCTTTTGATGATTGAAATTCCACCTCTCCCCCACCCTGTTCTTTGTGGAGTTTACGTGTTTTCACCAAGTGTTCACTCACAATCCAACGTCGTTAGTTATCTTCAAATTACCTATAGTGTGTGTGCCCCCTAAAATGGATTGCCATCGCGTCTCGGGTTTTTCCCTGCCTTATACCCTATACTAAGCCCCTAGGTACCAGTGACCTGTACTGCATAAACAGATGGTTATGAATGTAGCCTAGCATAATGCTTGTACTTGTAATGTGTAGGCAGTACAGATAACAACTGAAACCCACCATATGCTGTGACCCACCCTTTACGATTAGCAGGCATGTGATTTGGACTAAGAAAAACATCTGGTTCTTTTATAATGTCTACGTCAGCAGACCACATGCAGACTGCCCTTGTGCCAAAGTTTATCGGTAGTATTTTGCTGTTTGATAAAGGTAATGACAACATTACTGAAGGGTGGCCAAAAATAACAGCACGAAAAAAAATGCAGTCTAGATGAACACGCAACTGTATCTCAGTAGTCTCCTAAGTCATTTTTGGAATTCATGGAAGATAATATTTTTAGAATAGCTGTACTGGGAAGAATGTAGACAATAACAGATTATTTGGCGTCGTCGTTGGGGGGCATAATTGGTAATGAATGGAGGCGAAGGTGTTATCTATTGACCAGCAGCGATGAGAAGAAATTATTCAGTGTCAATCCCAAAAGCCAGTCAGTGGACAATCTGTATTTAACCTTAAACTTGTGGACAAATAGTAAACATGGGAAATTCTTTTTTTGTTGTTGTTGATATCTGCATCATTAGTCACTGAATACGAGGTGAAACAGTGTTCAGTCACCAGACGTCGAAGCAAAATCTGTGGGTAGATTTGTATCAGGATCATTCATATGGTATTTCATATAAGATTCGCTGTAAAAAATGATGCCCCAAATAGTCTTTGTGGGGCTTCAACATTTCAGAGTAAATAATTAACATTAGATTGACTGCTTTTCGTTTGCACGGTTCATTTGCCCATAACACTCGGCTCATTCTTTGTTGACAAAGTCCTTGCCCCATGTTTCTCCATTAACTAACAAGTTATGTAATATGTCTCTTGATGACCTACTTCCAGGTTTGCAATAATACATGGTAGTTATGATAGAGGCTGTATTGCTTTTAAATTACCATGTACCCATGCCTGGTCAAACACAAGGTGACATATACTATATGGACAAAAGTACTGGGACACCTAACCATTACATTCACAGGAACTTTTATGACACCCCATCCTAAATCCACCGGCATCAATATGGAGCTGGTCCCCCCTTTGCAGCTATAACAGCTGCCACTCTTCTGGGAAGGTGTTCCACAAGATTTTGGAGTGTATTTGAAGTCCTGGCTTGCAACGTCTGCTATAATTCATCCCAAAAGGTGTTCTATCGGGTTGAGGTCAGGGCTCTATGTGGACCAGTCAAGTTCTTCCACACCAATCCCACACAACCATGTCTTTATAGACCTTGCTTTGTGCACTGGGGCACAGTCATGCTGGAGCAGAAAAAGACCTTCCCCAAACTGGAAGCTCAGAATTGTCCAAGATGTCTTGGTATGCTGAAGCATTAAGAGTTTCATTCACTGTAACTAAAGGGCCCAACCCATCCACTGAAAAGCAACCCCATACCATTAACCTTCTGTCACTGGAGCGAGGCATAGTGCAGGCAGCAAAAAGGAGGTGACGATCCACTAGCGGCTCAGAAAGGCGTTTATTAAGGAAAAAATTCTCTGGGTAAAACTACAAAGGAAAGGACCTCAAGGAGTCAAAAAGCAAAATATGGAAAAACCACCAACTACAAGAAATGACAAGGAAACAAGGACCAAGTACAAGACAACAGACAACACAGGGAGCAAGAACAGGCAAGGGAACACAGCACAAGCTCATAATGCAGCACTGTGTAACAGCTAACCTTCTGAAGCAATGACCTACTAAAGAACTGAACTGAGGCAGGAACATAAATACACAAACTGAACTGAGTAATGAAGCAGGAGGCATGAGACATGAAACAACCAGTCAGGGAGGGTGAAGCACAATGAGCAATCAGGTAGGAGTAACCATGATGCACAGGGAAAGAGGTGGATCACGTAAACTTAATCAAGGTACCAAGAGACCAACAGCGAAACTAAGAAACAGAAGAATATAACAAAGACAAGGAATACATAACCAAGGGCACAAAGAAAAAAACGAAACACAACGCAACCCACAGACTAGGAACAAGAGAACTGATACAAAAGATACACTGAGGAACAAAATCCAATAGATACAAAACCAGAGGCAGCTGGTCTCAAACTCACAGGGCTTACAGGTGCACAGTCAGCCCATAGAGCTACTGTATGCAGCAGTCTGAGGAGCTGGGGAAACATACTAAGGACAACAGGGGGGACAGGATGGCCAGTGACACCTGCTGGCCAAATGGGTAGGAGGCTGGGAGAGACGGGTGCTGACCCGAGAAGCGTGATTCATCATTCCATGGAACATGTTTCCACTGCTCCAGAGTCCACTCCCAGCACACAGTCACTGTGCTAGAGTTAATACCAGGGGAAGTTTGTAACTCTGTACTTATTGAGTCAAGTGTGTTGGCAAGTTTTACACACTATACACCTCAGTACTCAGCGAACCCCCCCACACTGTTACTTTGTTAGTAACAGCTCACTGCTAAGTGGGTGGGAGGGAGGGTCACATACCCATCGACCCTGTGGCATCTTCCCCTCACACTCATTGTTGGTGTGTGTGCCCTATGATGGACTGGCATCTTTTCCTGGGTGTACCCCTGCCCTGTGCCCTATGATGGACTGGCATCCCATCCTGGGTATGCCCCAGCCCTGGACTTGATGATTTCTGTAACAGGCCACAGGCTCTATGACTCTCCACTGGGTACATGGTCATATGGATGTAAAAATGTATCCAGTGTAGATTTTTACTATAGTAAACAGGAACAGCTTTCCAGTTCGACACTGTCCAGTTCAGGTAAGTTCGCTCTTAGAGTAAATGTATAAAACGAAACAAAAACTAATGCTAGGAAGTTTAAAATTCTTGTTTTTTTGTGTGTTTTTCTACCAAGGTGGGAAATGCAGAATTTTTCATTAGTTGCCAGTCTGCGTTAACGACTGTAAATGTTAAATGTTAAAGTCATTTATTACAGGTTATCTACTGTTCTTTGGGCCAGCATAAAGTAATACATTAAATATACTTGGGAGTTTATCACCTTAGGAGTGACTCATTTTGCAATAAATGCGATGTCATTAACAGGTAAACAGCAGCAACCATTTCATCTTATTTTCATATAGCGCCTTTCACAACAAGGGACTTGCCAAAAATGTGTTGCAATCCATTACTACATTGTTTATACAACATAGTGCATGATAGCATGAAGAGGGATAGAAAGGGAGGATGGCAGATGACAACAGAAGAGGAACCAAAGATTCCAGAATAGGGGGGAAGGAACACCTTCTGGGCAGCCAGGGGGATCTGCCCCCCCCCCCTTCCTTAAGAACCAAAGGTTTTTGCAGTCTAAGTATCTTTAATTAAAATCCATTCAAAGTAATTGTTTTGCCTGTGAAATCCGTAGGGGGACATGCATTTTGAAGAAATGAATATGTCACAGAGAATCAGTTTTGATCACAAAAAGCGTTCTGGGGATTGATAATTCTGGTTGCATTCCAAGTAAGCGATGCCGAGCTCTCAGGATTGAAGGCTCAAATCATTGCAGTAATTTAAAAACTCACATCGCACACGTTGCCACGAAGCCATTGGGGAGGGGCTAAGGAAGACTAATTAATCACCAGCATCCCCCCCCCCCATAAGAATGTATAGTGATTACTAATTGGTTGTTGAAAAACCCGAAGATTAACTGTGGGTCAGAGATAGACTAGATGCGACAATTACACCTGCTGCAAGATATTTGGTTACAGCTTTCCAAGCAGTGTGGTTCTGATTGGGTGTTTACATGTCTTAGGTCTATGCTTCGGGCTTTAGGGGGAGACTTCTGGAATAATTATGTCGTGTCCGGCTAAAATCCGACAGCCATGCAGCCAGGCTAACTGGTGCCACTAAACTGATTCAAATGTGGATGAACCTTGTGGGAGCCTGGGATTCATTTCAGGGTATACAGGGGTGTGAGCTGAAGCCCCCCCCCCAGGTTAACCCACCCAGCAGCAGAAAAAACGCTTTGTCAATTCATTTATATTAAAGAAATTTCAGTATCACAAGGTATTTGGCCAGCTAACAGCTTCCAACTGTTTCACAAGAACTACAGTGAAATATAAAAACTAGTGTAAATAACGGCAATATCATGGAATGCAACCAGAGGTATTTCTTCTGATTTTTTCACTTTTGTTTCACAAAAGAAATTAACTAACCATCTATCAATCTCTGACATCGACTGGCAGAAAGGCTTCCCCACTCTACACTGCAGAATTCCTTAAGTTGTGTGATGTTTGAAGGGTGTCGTGCATGCACTTCCTCTTCAAATCACCCCACAGCATCTCAATAGGATTCAGATCCAGGCTTTGACTTGACTATTCTAGAACTCTTTCTTGTAAGCCATTCCTTGGTAGATTTACTGGAATGTTTTGAGTCATTGTCATTTGCATGATCCACCCCAACTTCAGCTTCAACTTTTGGACAGATGATCTCACATTGTCTTCAAGCACCCTCTGATATGATAAAGAAGTCATGGTGGTTTCTATGATGGTGAGCTGGCCAAGTTCTGCTGCAGCAAAGCAGCCCCAAACCATGACTGGCTGGTATGAAGTTCTTTTGCTCAAAATATGTCTTTGGTTTACACCAAACTGTCCTCTGTTACTATGTCCAAATAATTCAATTTCAGATTCATCTGCCCAAAGCACATTGTTCCAAATGTCCCAGTTTTTGTCTAGGTGGGTCTCTGGCAAACTTCAGTCTTGCCCTGGTATTTTTTGACAGCAAGGGTTTCCTCCTTGCACAGTTCCCATGTAAACCAAACTTGGTAGATGCATGTACCTTGACATGAGCTTCCTGCATGACTTATGATGACATTTTAGGACTTTCAGCATCTTGGGGTCTGTTTTGTGCTGAACTTGCTAGGACAGCCTGTCGTAGCCATGCTGACAGTTGTTTTAAATGTTCTCCACTTGTAAATTATTTTCCGAACGGTGGAATGGCTAATTCCAAACTCTCTTGAGATCTTTTTATATCCTTCCCAGACTGATATGAATCTACAAGCTTCTTTCTGAAGGCCTCAGAGAGCTCTTTGGATCTCACCATGGTGATACCACTCGCTTCAACAATCAAGAGCAAACCAAACTAAATGTCTATGGTATAAATATGACTGATTCCACCAAAAAGCTCTCTGACAATGTTCTAATCATTTTTCTAATCATTTCACAGGCATTTTAAATAATAATAGATGTGAGGGTGAACTAACTTTTTCCTAAGTGGAAACTGGCATCATAGTTAATTTCTTCTGTTAAATAAATGAATTTATTTCTTTTCTTTTGCATAGGTGATACAGTTACATCACCTTTATCTACACATATGATTTGAAAGAAGATTTAATAGTGATATGTTTATATTTCTTAAAGAACTAAACATTTTATGGGGTGTCCTAATTTTTTCACATGACTGTATGTTAAATTTTAGCAGTTGATTCCCTCATTGAGTGATATTTATGATTTGAGTTTTTGGAGAAACTAAGCATTTTTAAAAATACACTATATGCTTCAGTTCAGTATCTCATCTATGTCTGCTATTGTGAATACAGGAATATTTTTAAGTGCAAAGGGATATTTACTCTCCTCAGTGATGTTTCCTCAGACAAATCAGTTAAATAATTATAAATAAATAAATGTTTTTTGGCGACACAGATAAGGGAAAATGTGGATACTCAGATATCAAACTGGTAAAAAGCCTTCAGTCAGCTAAATTTTCTATTCAAACAGCTAAATTTCCTATTCAGGCAGCCAAATTTCCTATTCAACCAGCTAAATTTCCTATTAAATCAGCTAAATTTCCTATTCAGTCAGCTAAATTTCCTATTCAGTCAGCCAAATTTCCTATTCAACCAGCTAAATTTCCTATTAAATCAGCCAAATTTCATATTCAATCAGCCAAATTTCCTATTTAGTCAGCTAAATTTCCTATTCGGTCAGCCAAATTTCCTACTCAATCAGCTAAATTTCCTATTCAGTCAGCCAAATGTCCTATTTTTGTCTCCTTTACACTACTGTTCAAATGTTTGGGGCCACATAGAAATTTCCAAGTTTTTTGTCTATTAAAATAACATCAGATTAATCAGAAATGCTGTGTAGACATTTCTAATGTTATAAATGACTATCATAGCTGGAAACAGCTGTTTTTAGTGTAATCTCTGCAAAGGTGTACAGAGGCCCACTATCAAGAACAATCAGTCCTGTGTTCCAGTGGAATGTTGTGTTTGCTAATGCAAGTTTATGATTTTGAAAGGTCACTTGATCAATAGAAAACCCTTTGGCAATTATGTTAGCACAGATAAAAGTTGTTGTGCTGATTGAAGAAGCAATAAAACCGGCCTCCTTTGGACTAGTTGAGTATCGGGAGCATCAGTAGTTGTGGGTGTCGATTTCAAGCTCAAAACGGTCAGAAGCAAAGAACTTTCCTCTGAAAACCATCAGTTTACTTGTTCTGAGAAATGAAGGCTACTCCATGTAAGAAATTGCCAGGAAACTGAAGATCTCGTACGATGCTGTGTATGGCTCCCGTCACAGAGCAGCTCTAACCACAACAGACAGAGTAGAGGGAGGCTCCGGTACACAACTGAGTGAGAGGATAAATATATTAGAGAGGGTCGTTTGAGAAACAGACGCCTCATAGGTCTTCAACTGGCAGCTTCATTCAATAGTACCTGCAAAATATCAGTCTCAACGTCAACAGTGAAGAGGCACCTCTGCTATGCTGGCCTTATGGGCAGAAATGTTAAGAATCTCAGGATGATCGATTAAAAAGAAAAGACTGAGATGGACAAGTGAACACAGATACTGGACAGGGGAAGATCGGAACGTGCAGTTTAAGGTACAGCCCTAATTTAACCCCCTTTATACAGATAATTTGGCCCTTCAGTCTCACCTCAGTATTAGAGTCAGTGTCATGTTGAAGTTAAGCTGGTTCTCATACTGAGATATAACTAAAGGGCCCGATTATCTGTATCAGGTGTGTTCAATTGGGGCAGCATGTAAACTCTGCAGGATAGATCTCCAGGAGCAGGGTTGGGCAGCCCTGGACTTGACAAACCTAAGTTTGAGGCGTTTGAATCACAGAAGGAGCATTTCTGAGATGGAGATCAAATGAGCAGATGCTGGAGGAGAGCATGGCGATGTCTGGGGGAAGCAATGCGATGGTCTGGGGCTGCTTTGGTGATGGTGAAGTGGGGGGGTTATACAGGGTAAGGGATCTTGAAGAAGGAAAACTAGCATTCCATTCTGCACCATCATGCCAGACCCAGTTAGACGGCACTTAATTGGAGCCAATTTCTTCCTACAGCAGGACCATGACCCAAACACAGCTTCAAGCTATGCAAGAATTATATAGTGAAGGAGCAGTGTCATGATCCGCTCCGAACGATCCTCATGTGTGCCACACCCACCTCGTTACCTCTCGTTTTCCCTGATGATTCTCACCTGTCTTGTATTTCCGCACGCCTGTTTTGTGTATTTAAGTCTGTGACAGAGTAGCTTCCAGCAGACTTAGCATTGAAGTTGCCCCAGTGTTAGTTTGTCTCCGAATAAAGTCCCGTATTCCTGAATTCCCGGCTGAATTCTCCTGCTTTCCACTTGTCCACCAACGCGAACACAACAAGCAGTCAGCGAGTAGGAAGCAGCTTGACCAGTTGGTACATAAGTGCGTGTCAAGCCAACCCAACTAGAGGGAGATGGTTCAGGAAGAATGGTGAAATCTCGTCAGATTACCTCAACAAACTAACATCTGGAATGCCCAAGGGCTACAAGACTGCAACTGCTGAAAATAGAGGAACTCCTTGATGAAAGCAAAGTTTGAAGAACACTATTATTTTAATTTAAAAAATGATTATTTCTAATTTTGTCAATGATTATTTCCTGTTTATTTAGTTATATTTCTTATTCAAACTCATTTAATGTATGTATTCCTGGAAAACAAGGAAACTGACCCCAAACATTTGAACGGCAGTGTACATTTGTACATCTGCACATCTATCCAACAAAAAGCATAATGTTAATGAACATATTTGCATCTCGGCAAAGTCAGAATCCTGGTCCCACCCTGTTTCATTACCAGCTGACCAAATTGAAGGCACAATGATTGTCCCAGGAGAGAGTGGTCAGGGCTATTAATGGCGGCACTCTCAATATACTGCAAGGCACTCACATACAGGCAAATTGCAATTAAAATAAAACACCAATAAAACAAACATAAACAAGGTGTCATCTGATTATGAGAGATAAGATAAATCAGTTATTAATCCAAGATAGATATTAATTTTAAATAGATTATACTGTATCTTAAAACTTTCAATGTCATACGCCGTAATATTTACAACTAGGCCTATGTACTACACGATCCTTCGGGTTTTATTTGTGAAATCTGCATTGCATCCACTAGGGGGCTCTACTGCACAACAAAACATCTCGAGTCTGCAGATGATTTATGAGTAAACAATCATTTATGTAAAAAAAACATTAAAACACAGACCTGTTCCAACAGCTGAAAATACCTAATTATGTGATTATATCAATAATTACGGCATATATACTGATCACTCTCATCTGTAGCCACATAATGGAACCATGCAGCAATGTTTTTTGCCCTGAGAAGAAAAATTTGAAAATTCAAAATACTATTTGGTTTCAGGAGGTTCAATGCTGTATTTATATTAATTTATTTGTGTATTTATATCAAAAGAAATGAAAATGCAGTCTTATTGTTCCAAAGGGCTTTGCCTTTGCAAACTACAGTGTTGTGTCATCTACAAGAAGACTGAATTTTTTACTAAGATCTTCATCACTGTCAGAAATGAGAAAATATAGAGCCAGTGCAAACACACCTTAACATATACATAAAACATTACTGATAAAATGTGATTAAAATGATTGAAACAACACGGGTTCATGTCAACTTCTATCTATGTATCATACAGCTAGTCTACGTAACTGCAAATACATGGAATTTTGAAATAATTATCCTACTTGTGTTTAATATTTAAATATGAGGGGCATGAAAAAGAGAACAGAAAGTTTAAAAATGAAAAAAGAAAAACAATAAAATCAATTACACCATTATAGTAGTGAACTAGAACAAAGATTTAATCTGTAAACCCCATGATTTGTTCTGTGTTAATCAATTTAAACGTTAATAACCATCTAGATAGCTAAATGTACTGTATGTTTAAAACATAATTGAAAAATTAATAGCACAAGCTCTAAAGGGATTTTTTGATATGATCCCCCTAAAACCTATTATTCAGCTTTAATAGCTGTAATGTAACATGCCGATCGCATTCATATTCGTAGTAATTAATTGTTATGCCTTTTAAATTAATTGGTCTTAGACCAATTAAATGAAACTGGTATAAATGTCCAATTTATATGAATTACTAACTGCAACGCTGTACTGAATTCTGAAAACAAAGTTGTTAAAAATCTCACGTATTTCCAAAGTGCACTGCGCAGATATCGCAGTCGGCCTAAAACGTTTAAGATAATATTGCTCTTCATCAATTTATCACATCTAGCTTAATAATGAGAAAAACGCAGTGAGAGTGTAATGAACCAAAATAGAATGTGTCCGTTGTACTTTCACTGTGACCCAAACCAGGATGGATGGCATTGAATCTCTAGTGATGCATTTAACAGTTTTAGAAGGTTCTCCTTCTCATTTGTAGCTATCATACTGCATCGCGGGTGGTGCAACAAATGATGGAAGAGGAGATGATTGCTTTTTGAGGGCCTTCAAAAAGACAATGGACGTTTTACACCCGTCTTTTGCCTGGCCAAGCCACAGACTAGACCTCGCAGAGAGACTCACAGTGGGATCTTCCCCTAGCTGAGGGATGGCCCGGTGGGTGGGAGGCCGTACCCTCACTGCTCTGCCCAGTCTTACCCAGAAAGGGCTGTGAGGTATGCAGGTTTTCGCAGCAACTCACTAATTAACTTACTGATTACAGGACTGATTGGCCGAAGAGTCCTCACACCTGGGTTTGCACAGCTGACCTACAGGTGTGTTAAATTAGGGCTGTAACTAAGCTCTGCAGGGTGGTAGCTCTCTGGGAGCAGGGTTTGTCAGCCCTGGTGTACAGGCCGTCGGCCAGAACGGCAAAACCTCGCCCTTCTCCAAGCGGCTGTTCCCCGCTTTTCCCTCGCCGGTTTATTTTTACCATCCTCTTGACCAGTTAATATCAACTCCAGTCTCAAACTGACTCCCTCTTCTGACTAGAATGTTGTACTGCAGGTAAGTGGGAAAACCTTAATGCACAAAGAATACTGCTCTCACGGGACCTTTAAAATGGAAATGGAAACTGTACTCTTTCATTTTTCACTTATCCTCCATCAGAAACTGAGACTCTAACACCTTCCACACACGCTCAGTCTTACTCGTGGTGGTTCGCTTTTCAGCACTGGCAATAAGCCGCATGGCATGATGGGACATGGCCCGGTATGTCGCCCAATGACGTGGCGTAGCATGCTACAATGCTGCCTGCCTGCATACTTCCTTACTAAAAAGCCAAGCAGTGTTTTATTTGCATCAAGTCGAGTAATAGCATATGAAATAGATTTGTAATGTTGATACAGTTAGTCACAGCTGTACATATATAATGATATAAGGACATACAGTAGACATGGGCTTATTGCTACATCGTAAAGCGACAATTTCAGTCGTCCTCATAAAAGGTTATTTTCTCAGTTCCTTCTGCTGGTAATTTTAGAAGCAGCCGACCCGTTGCTGTGGATACAGAGATATCCTTCTCTCCATGTTTACTTAGCCTATGGCAGACAAACCCCAGCATCGCAGCTACACGTGCTCTGCCTGGGGGGGGGACACACGATCACGATTCCCGTTTCCGTCTGGCTAATTCAGGTTTAAGTGTAAAAATAGACAGGAGACAGAATTCAGGAAGCTAACAGCCGGCTGATTGGGCCGTGGGTTTTCCACTCCCACGGTGGCTTGTTTTGCTCACCTTGTCCTTAGATCGTGCACCTAAGCGCCCGTCCAGACAAGCTGTGTGTGTCTGTGCCGCCAAAGGACGTCTCTTCAATCATGATGCCTCATTGGTTTTGTCCATCACCGTTCAAACCCTGTGACAAAAAAAATCTGGGAATCGTATTTATGTGCTTAGCTTTTGAATAAAAATGCGTCTTGAATACATTATCTGTACATAACTGTAATAGATGTGGATTAATTGGCCTACCAAATTACATTTGGTATGGATTGAAAACATTTCCTAAAATACATTTCCTAAAATAAAGTGTAAAGCACAACAAATTACAAAATGCAATATTTACAGCATGAAAACAGCAAAGGAATGTTTTAAACAAAACTTGACATACAAGGACATCACTGGGTTGAGCATTGGGGGGTCGAGGTCTCTACCCATTTAAGGGGATTCAGGGGCTTGTGTTGGTTTTGATTATTGACGCGTTACAACCCCCCCCCCTCCCCAAACTCCCATAATTTATGCTGATTTTGATATAATATATATATATATATATATATATATATATATATACTGATTAACTAGATCAATATCTATAAGAAAAGTTTAATTATGGACAAAGGAATGAACGGCTTAAAAAGCACAGCCAAGCAGCCCGGAGTTCTGTGTCGTTCAGAATAATTTGCCGAGTACAGAGCTGTCTATTAAACATTCCATTTTTTCTCCCCCTGTCTGCATTTTCATTCTGTTTTCCTATTTATTTTGAATGTTGTTTCATGTCCAATTATCTGGGTTTCACAAGGAGCCGAAATCGATTGTGGTGCATAGTGCCTGATCTCGGCCTGATCGTCACTCCCTCCTATGAGCCATTTCCGTAAGAAAACTGGCAATTATAATCAAAGTGGACGTGAATCGTGACATTTTCTCGGTGGTACATGGACTCAATTCCCGCCCCAAATAACTGAATGAATCCTATGGGGGAAGGGGCTGTTATAAACTGAAAGAGATGTCTCATTAAATATTCACGTTCCCCGACAGCGCTCCATCCAATTAACACCGGATGTGCTTGTTTTCTTGCTGCTTGTGGAGATACTGACTGGCACACAAATTCAGCAGTGGCTTACTGTCCTTTTCCGGTGGATCCATTGCGATCCATTATCCATTATTATTTCCAATGTGATCAATTTAATATCATAAGTTTCAGCGATGGCTATAGTGACTGACTTAAGGTCCTCGTTACTTTACCCCATAGGTCTATCGGGCACATTTTACATCCACCCGTCCATCCATCCGTCCATCCACCCGTCCATCCATCCATCCATCCATCCATCCATCCATCTCCAAACTGCTTGTTTTTTAGGTCCTTCAGTGGCCTGGAGTCTCTCCCAAGTAACGTCGGACACAAGGCTCGGGTCAAAAGCAGACCTACCCTATAGACCAGGGATGGGCAGTCTTATCCGCAAAGGGCCGGTGTGTATGCAGGTTTTTGGGGTAACCGGTAGGTCAGCTGTTCAAACCCAAGTGTGAGGACTCTTCACCCAATCAGTCTTCGAATTAGGGAGTTACTGCGGAAACCCACACACACAGGCGGACGTCTCTGGATAAGACTACCCAGGTCAGGGCTGGGCAATCGGCTACAGCAGCATTTTACTTGGGGGAGCAGAAGAGTGAGCGAATAACACGACTATAAATACCTGTGGCTCCATTCCATGACATTGAAGCTACTTACACGGTAGAAATACTGACATCTATTGCTGGGAAAAGCACCCGCAGCCCCCAGTAAACATCCAAGCGGTCGGTGATTTGGCAAGAAAATGAAAAGCTGAGAGGAATCTGGGGCTTAGGGGGGTAAATGAAAACATGATGGGGCTTCACTACTGCAGATAGTTAGTTAGTTCTTTAATTCTCTTAAATTATTATTATTATTATTATTATTATTATTATTATTATTATTCGTTCTTCTGTTCTATCTTTCCTTGTGGAAAAAGAAAAGGAAAAAGTAAGAGCTTGTAAGACAGATATAAGTCGACAGGGGCTATGCTCATTTATCTTATGTTGCAATGCAATCATATATTTATTTGATATGTGACTCCACCCTTATTTTTATACATAGATAGATGGTCTGTCTATCTGTCATTATTGTTAATATTTTTCCCTCCACTGTCCCCTTGCTGTCTGATTTTTTTTTTTTACTTTTTCCTGTAATTGTATTGTTTGATGTTCTTGTTTAGACAGTAATAAAAAAAATCTTATGAGTTTTAATATTTCACTATTATTTTTTTTTTAAACAGACATTAGCTAACTGGTTTGCAGCTAAATACTCCGTGCTACTGGAATGTATTTAATCTAAATTAACTGAAAATATTTGTCTTGCCACTGTATTGCGTGGTTTGTCACTTCAGTGTGTAGTGTGTATAAATGTATGTAGCATAAAAACGAAAATGTTTTGAAGCCCAATAACAGCATGTCACCTTTCTTTTCAACAGCGTTAGGGATCAGATCTCACCACTTGGCATTCTTCACTGCAATAATCCCTCCATTTTCAATGTACAGTCCATCATTTTTTAATTTATAATGCAAATGAGAAATCTTCAAACGTGTGGAGAACCATCTGATTTTTGAAACATGTTGCATTTAAAATTCAGCATATGCTACAAAGCCAGGTTGAGCCTTGGGTGCTCCGTGCCTTGATGTTTGTGTTTATTCAACACATTTGCTCTTTTTGCACTAGTTGCATTTAATAACTTCATGTTTATATTTTGTTGGTGCTTTGAATAAACAAACAGGTCCAGAGAATTTTTATGTTATAGAGGTGGAATACATTATTTTTATTTTATTGAGTTTGGGGTGGTAGTGGATGCGATTGCAGAATCTTGCCTAGGGATTCATAATAACTTGGTCCGGGCTTAGCTCAGATACACTCCAGATGGAATATCTAGACGACATGGAAGTTGCCTCCTTCAAAGGCGTTTCGTTTTGCAGCTCTGCTGGGTGACTGCATTGGAACTCCTCCTCATCTCCTGGGTCTTCTGGAAATGGACTCGACAGTGGAACATCCAGCAGCTGTGTTCCAGTGGGCACACCAGGACTCTGCTGGAGAGATCCTGGATGACGCCTAGTCACTCAGACAACCCAAAAAGCTCTACTGAGGCCCTGCATAAAACTAGGGCTACAGAGATCACCCGACGATTTGTCAGGCTTTAAGGTCACACCTACCCCTGCCAAAATCAGACACACATGAGGCCATGCATCCATCTTCTGCAACCACATGTCCTATTCGGGGTTGCAGGGGGTATCCTGGAGTCCACAGGTGCAAAGCAGGCAACAACCCATCACACATGCACACCTAGAGACAATTTCACTCCAATCAGCCTCAACGTGTCTTTGGACTGCGGGGTAACCATAGGAAACCCCTCAGTGATATGGGGAGAACATGCAAACTCCACACACACGGCAGAGACTCAAACCCAGGTCCCAGAGGTGTGAGGCAACAGTGCTACCATGCTGCCCCAGTGCTCCAGTGCCATGTGAAGCATGTCTTTGATGCAGGGGTGCCGCTAGAGATTTTGGGCCCCCAAACCAATACAATTACGCTCCAAATTTTTAAGGGCCCTTGTTAGTCGGGCACTTAGAATCGTCCTAACTTTCCCCTGCTTTGATGACCTAAAGAACAAACGCAGCAAAATATCAGAGTACAACGAGTACAAATGCCTTTATTAATCATGCAGAAAGCAGGTGGTTTACAGCAGTATTCCTCAATCCGGTCCATGTTTTTGCTCCTACCCAGCTCCCTGCTAGACAGTCAACACTCAGCTGGAATCCCTGAGGACCGGAATGAGAAACATTGGTTTACCGCATGGATGTTCTTTATATATAGTAGTTTGTCTCTTTGCTTATTTATTGAATTTAGTTGATTGTTACTTACTCGGGTGTAAGAAATTGATGCCAGGGATGGTTTTATCCTGAAACTGCAGACATACTGGCTGTGAACAAAACACATTTTACAAAAAAACAACAGTAATAAACCCTTCAGGTAAAAAAAAAATCATTTCAAACTGTGTCTTGGTCCTACAACATGCAGCGTTCTTCCTCATATAACGTCAATGTGTATCCTTTAAAGCAAGGAGGATAGGCAGAGATTTGAAGAATTCCTTTTTTATCTTCCAAGAGAAACACACTCAAGGGGGATAATTAAATTACGTGAGGGGTGGAGGGGATTTGAAGATTTTGTTCCTGTATTTCATTATAGCATGGTTGCCAATTACAGTACCTGTGAAAAACGACAAAAAAATAATTTTGTTAGAGGAATATCACGACACATCTTCTCTTGCGTTTTCAATCCATAATTTCCATATTCCTCTGACACCACAGCTTAACGCCTGTCCTCTGGTTCCCCAGCACAAACGTGATCACACCACTGTCACAAGCCGCTCACTTTTAATTGCTGTCAATCGCTGTGCTCAAACACTTCGCTGGTTCCCCCCCCCCAAAAAAAACGTGAGGAACAAGATTTATGTCAGTACAGCTCTCATCTGATAAACTGATGTCCAAATACAAGTGGACTTCACAGATATAATTTTGACCATTTTTTCTAATAGCTTAGATGGTGAACAGATTCCCTCAGGAAAGAATTTAATGTGATTTCATTAGTTAAAATGAAAGGTGAAAGTCAGGCAGTGTTTCACTTGCGATGGATTCACCTCCAATAAAAAAATCTGATGGCACACACAGCCTTGCAATACTGAATACCCACACAGCCTTGCAATACTGAATACCGACACAACCTTGCAATACTGAATACCCACACAGCCTTGCAATACTGAATACCCACACAGCCTTGCAATACTGAATACCCACACAACCTTGCAATACTGAATACCCACACAGCCTTGCAATACTGAATACCGACCCAGCCTTGCAATACTGAATACCCACACAGCCTTGCAATACTGAATACCCACACAGCCTTGCAATACTGAATACCCACACAGCCTTGCAATACTGAATACTGGCACAGCACAACAGAGAGTTGCTTCCAACATGCCACTGGAACTTTTCCTTGCCTTGGGTGGCAGGATGTGGCTTCTCACCTCCTCACCTGTCATTATTAAGAAACAAGCCTTCCCTTCATGTTTACATATTTTGCTACATCTTAACAGACATTCTCAACCAAGTATACAAAGACCACACGCTTGTGTATCTTTTAACCGGCTATGAACCCAAATTGTGTCTGTAAATATCATATCTAGATATGACAACTGATCCACTACTGGCTTTCATAGTCTTGCTGCCTAATCTCTTTGCCTTTCTGGCTGACACGCGCTAGAGAATGGAGAAGATCGCATCGCTTCTTTTTCGAAGAGGGAAAGCGGAGCAGATGAATAAACACTCACTGGGATTTCTCAGAGCTTACAGACTGTGATACATAATGAGCACATGAGTGTCAGTTCGATAAGTTATTTAGTGTCATGGTTTGGAGAACATCAGCGCTTGAGTCCAAGAGTCCCAAGGTGCAGCGGAGCATATGTGTATGCCAAGTCTCCACTCCGGCATCTGGAGGAAGCTTCCGGAAGGAGATCCGCTTGGTACCCCGAGCGAGAACTGATCCCCACCCCTGAACACCACCCTCAGCACAGCTATTCCCCGGTTGATGGAAAGTTCTATTTGTGAGCCAGTGTGTGACGGAGGAAGACAGACGTCAAACATGGACAATGATCAGCTTCTGGAGTGTCGGGTCAACTTTCCCAGCGCGACAGATTTGTCTCTCTGCGGTTTCATGTGTGTTTGGTGTTAAGCGACAGCAGACCTCAGTCAAAGCAGCCTGCCTGTAGGGACCTGTACTCTTTGGACCGAAGGGGATGTACGCCGGACCTTTCAGAACCCGCACAATGGACCGTCTGAGCTCCGAAGGGGGACAGATGCGACGACGGGCGCCTCAGCGCTGCCGGCTGAAGAGGTTCCGGAAAGCGCTGTTGTAGTTCTTGTTGAAGGCGGTGTAGATGAGCGGGTTGAAGAAGGAGTTGGAGTAACCGAGCCAGAGGAAGAGGCTCTTCCAGAGGGGGGGGGTGTCGCAGGAGCACAGCGGCTGAGCCAGTTCTGCCGTGAAGAAGGGAATCCAGCAGAGCACGAACACGCCGATCAGGATGCCCACCATCAGAGCGGCACGGCGCTCCTTCTGCTCCCGCCACGAGTCCCCGTCCGCCTGGAAGGTCACCGTGGCGTGCCGTGTGCGGAATGCTAGCTGGGGTTGGCGGGATGCCCCTTTCACCTGCAGGGGGCGCCAAAGAGGAACTCAGTAAACCAGCCTCACTACAGGCAACAGCAAATATGAATCCAGCAACGCCGATCTTCCCTCCATCCATAACCATTTGCCCGTTACTTGGTCGCGGTGAGCCGGGAGCCCATGAAGTGTCGCCCATCTGGGCGTGCCGCTCAATCACACAGCACAATCTCATTCACCAAGGCTAATTTTGGGAGGAAGCCTGTGCAAATGAATGGAAAACACGTGCAATCGAAACACACACTTGGCAGGGACCAAAACCCCCGACCTTCAAGTGTGAGGCCCAGTAAGGTACCAACCCCCCCAAAGCTGAGATCAATACTGTTAGTAGCATTAATTATAATAACTCAGACTATTCTTGGTATTGCCATTGCTGTTAGTGTCTAATAATCATTTATCTCTGTCTGCCATCTGTGCTGCCCCATTAATGGTGCTCTATTTTAAGATATCCTTCCTTTAATCTTCCGTTATACAATGAATGAGACAGGGAATCTTTCTTGCATGGTGCTGTTCGGTTTCTAGGCAGCTGCAAAAATGCCTGATTGGATAAATTAAGGTCAGATGTTTTGCCCGGTCAGTCAGAATTACAACAGCAGGCAGCAATCAGCGTTACCGGAAGCAGAGGGAATTCTGCCAGATCTTAAAATGGATGCGCGAAAATTATCCCTGCTGAAAAAAACCGGCATGTGCTGGTCTATGCTGAGTAGTGCTGGTTCGGTGCTGGTGTAACTGGTGACCAGTACAGCTGTGCTGGTCCACCAGCACCAAAACACAACCTATGCTGGTATAAACAGCATGTGCCATGGTGGACACGCTGGTCTATCCTGGTTTATTCATCAGGGCTGGCAGCTGTGGGGGGCACTCAGCTTCAGCTGAATGCAATGCCATCCTGGCTGGCAGCTGTGGGGGGCACTCGGCTTCAGCTGAATGCAATGCCATCCTGTCTGGCAGCTGTGGGGGGCACTCGGCTTCAGCTGAATGCAATGCCATCCTGTCTGGCAGCTGTGGGCGGCACTCGGCTTCAGCTGAATGCAATGCCATCCTGTCTGGCAGCTGTAGGGGGCACTCGGCTTCAGCTGAATGCAATGCCATCCTGTCTGGCAGCTGTCCGGGGCACTCGGCTTCAGCTGAATGCAATGCCATCCTGTCTGGCAGCTGTAGGGGGCACTCGGCTTCAGCTGAATGCAATGCCATCCTGTCTGGCAGCTGTCCGGGGCACTCGGCTTCAGCTGAATGCAATGCCATCCTGTCTGGCAGCTGTAGGGGGCACTCGGCTTCAGCTGAATGCAAT
>JABFEA020000085.1:12387171-12404493 GCA_019775915.2 Cyphomyrus plagiostoma
AACTCCACACACATGAAACCCAGGCGGAGACCAGAACCCGGGTCCCAGAGGTGTGAGGCAACAGCGCTAACCACTGCACCACCATGCCGCCCTTGCTTTATTTGTGAGTGCAAATTGTCTAAAAAGGGCCAGATTGTTTGGGAGTTAAATTGAACATGTTTCATTCAGAATAATGATGGATGACAAGAAAATAGACAAACTGATGTATCTAATGTCAACAGATCCTATGATCATTGACATGCCACTAACAGTTTTAACTGATATCTGGAAGTGAATGTCTATATATATATATAGTTATTACTGATTTTGACATTAATTCCCTCTCCCACTTGCGTCAGTGGAATGGTTTTTTTTTACTTTCAGAGTGATTATTTTATTCCCCTTTAGCCAAATACGTTTGAAATTAGATATAAGAATTATCATTCAGTGATGATCCATCAGTCGAATTACCTGGAGAAATGTCCCCTCCCTTGGTTTCTGTTAGGCAGAAGGATGGATGGAAATCCATGGAATTATATCCATACATCCATTTTCCTGCTGCTTGTCCTGATTGGGGTTTCATAGTGGTCTGGAGATTATCTGAGACAGCATGGGGCACAGCACTAAGAAGTGGCCTGGATGGGATGCCAGTCCATCACAGGGCACAGGGCTGGGGGACACCCTAGATGGGATGCCAGTCCATCACAGGGCACAGGGCTGGGGGACACCCTGGATGGGATGCCAGTCCATCACAGGGCACAGGGCTGGGGGACACCCTGGATGGGATGCCAGTCCATCACAGGGCACAGGGCTGGGGGACACCCTGGATGGGATGCCAGTCCATCACAGGGCAGGGGGACACCCTGGATGGGATGCCAGTCCATCACAGGGCACAGTGCAGAGGGACACCCTGGACGAGATGCCAGTCCATCACAGGGCACAGGGCAGGGGGACACCCTGGGTGGGATGCCAGTCCATCACATATGCTCAGACACTACAGGCATATTTAAACATACCAGTTAACCTAACTTGCAAGTCTTTGGACTACAGCAGGAATCCAGAGGGCACAGATTGGGGTTGTGCATACCTACATTAGTCTTTGCTCTGTAAGCCAAGAGCCAAAATCAGGGTAGCAAGCAGAAACCCCACTGAAAATCATCTCACGAGCCACCAACTGGAGGCACTGACCTAGACGAATCCTACACAACAGGGGGAACATGCAAACTAAGCATCCAGACAATATAAGGCTGGGGTTCGAACACCAGCCTCCCTGAAGGTGTGAGGTAATGGTGCCAGCTCCTGATCCATGTGTGGAGAATCAGTGTTCAAGCTGATGGAGCTCTCTGGACTGATGACCTTCTACTAGGATTCATTCCATAACCTACAGCAGGGCTATTCACCTCAAGGGCCCCGAGCCCTGCTGATTTCCCAGCCTTCCTTCACCTGTGAGCCAGAGGCAGTCACGGCCCAGCACGGTCGCTGCGCGGTCAGTCACGGCCCAGCGCTGTCGCTGCGCGGTCAGTCACGGCCCAGCGCGGTTGCTGCGCGGTCAGTCACAGCCCAGCGCGGTCGCTGCGCGGTCAGCAGGAAGCTGATGCGTTGGGTAACGTGTCTGTCACCCTTCCAGGAAGCTCGTAAAATGGAGCCTGCAGGTTATTAGAAGCTTATCAGCTCATTTGTCAACGATCCGGCTGCCACTCAATCTGACCGGCAGCCGGCAGACAGATGAACCTCGGTACTGAGTGGCCAGTGGTTTTAATATCGCACCGATGTGCTGTGTCTTCCAGCCGTGACCTCAAAGGCATAACTGGGGGTTTCATTGATTACTTTGAAATGCCATGTTCCCACTGGAATCTCTAGTTTACCTCCCACTGGAGTCTCAACGGAAAATGTCGACCTTCCAGCCCATCACATCGCCGCTGTACCTCCTTCGCTTTGCTCTGGAAATCTACAGACATCCATCAAATGGCATTTGTCTACCATCTTGTGGATATTTTAAGAAGTGCCACAACCAAAAGATGTCGCCACGTAGATGGAAATGCCAATTAAACTCTGTCGCGCACACCCAGCGGTACAGAGAGGGCCCCCAGGGTGCTACAGGGGAAGACCCTGGTAATATGTTGTGTGCACTGAAAAAAAAATGAAATTGAAAATTGAAATCAATGATAAAATACTTTATATAGCAAAATCTTAATCGTCTTCAGAATGATTGAGATATTTTTCATATTCTCTGTCAGGGAACATTTAGGGTGGGTGGCGATATTCTGTGTGTAAAGCTTACTGCACTCATCCCTGACATTTCAAAGCTTTTTCCTTCCACTGCAGGCTCACCTCCCTCACTGAAAGGGTAACTGCTGTTTTTTTCCCAGTGTGTGTGTGTGTGTGTGTGTGTGTGTGGACATGTCTGTATTACCTCATGGAGACCAAATATTTGCCAGCCCATAATTACCTGTAATTGTAACCTTGTGTATTTTGTTTGGTTACTTATGATAAAGGTTAGGGCTCGGTAGGGGTTAAGGTCGCCATAACTGGGAATAATGCCCACAAGAATGAAGGGCGAGTCACCACAAAGATACAGACACCTAATCTGTGTGTGTGTGTCTGCATGTGTGTTTCTGTGAGGGTGTGTCTGTGAGTGTGTTCAGGTTACTGTTATTTTTTTTATCCCCCTTGCTTGGATGCTGTGATTTGACCCAAAGGAGTTACTTCGTCCAGAAAGTTTGAGAATCGCTGCTCTAAGACATTTTATAAAATAAAAAAACACAATTATTTGGTATATCAGTCAAGAAACGACAGCATTTACAAGCAGGAAGCCCTTTATTGTCTCTTTCCATAGTGCTTTTTGTACAGTATGATGTAAAGCTTTACAAAATTGAAAGACTATTTACAAAATCTCTCCCCACACTGGAAAAGGCTCTTTCACTCGAATCGCAGTCATGGGATATAAAACATGGACATGCAATGAAATAATAAGCTTTGGCGTGATGGGACTGGTATGGTTCCGATGCAGCTGTACACACATACTCTGACGTGTAAACACCTGTCTCTGCTCTAAAGCTAATAAACGTTACCTTAAGTAGCAAGCAAATCCTAGGCTTCTGAAATTCAGCTAGAAAAGAATGCCTGAGGACTCCAAATCAGTTTTAATGCATGATTTATCTGCAAACACTATTCCCTGCTGCCAGCATTACATTTAGTCTGTTACAATATGTACACACTCTCAGGTAAAAAAGGGTAAACATTTGTACCTTGAACCCTCAAGGGTCCGCCAGTTGTATCTTTAGCTGTAGGTAAATGTACCTTTTAAAACGGAATCTTGGTAATGTTTCTGTACCATTGATGGTACATTAATTCCGTCTGCACCTTTGGAATGTTCCTCAGAGTCCATTTCTGTACCTTGAAAGGTAGAATTACAAGGGTACATGTTCTTGCCCTTTTTTGCTGAAAGTGTGGTGGCAGTAAGTTGGTCTATGAAGGAAACTAAAATACACACAATATTTGTGTGAAGTTGCTCAAACGCACTAATACTGCAAAGATGTCCGTCAGCTTAGAAATATAAGCTCAAATGACGCCATTGTTTCGGATACCTTCCGTAATAATGATTTCCTAGGCCCCTTATGCATTCTTTTATTGGAAATTGATCGCTGACATCATCTAGTAAAGCCATCTCGTAAAGTAGTAGAGTCTCACGATCGAAGAGCAAATTTGCAAAACTCACTCGGTCCACGGGAAACGTTTTCAAGAATATTTCTGTGGGCTTAGTGAGTTTTGGAAATTTGATAAGAGTTCCTTGCTGGGTTACATGAGGACTGAATGAGTTTTGGTTCCCAAAACTGTAACATATATGATTACGAAGCCTTGGGTTTTAGTTGAAGTCCTTGGCAGTCTCTCAAAAACACCAAAAAATGGTCTCAGTGAGTTTTGCAAATTTGCTCTTCAATTTAGGATCAATTCACTGGAATTCATTATATTTACATTGTTCCTCTATTATCCATGTTTAGTTGTATAAACTGTACTAAATTTCATAAAAGGCCACAGAGGTTGTTTTGTGTGTGTGTGTGTGTGTGTGCATAAGTGTGCAATTTTTGTGAGACATCGAACACATTTTGTAAGCAAGAAAGAAGCAGACAGATACCCAGACATCACACCATGGTCTTGGAAGTAGAAGCAGGTGCCAGAGTGGGTTTGCTGCCATTGCCAGTCTGAAGCTTGTAGCTGGTGAAGCTGGGCGTGTGTATGGTTCTGATGGTCCTGCCTCCCTGACCCAGGGAAGTAGGGGAAACTGCGGAGGAAGAGCAGGGCAAGCGGCCATTTTGGCTCTGCGATGAGAGGGGGGGGCTTGAGAGGTAGAGGGAGCCATTGCAGGGGGAGGGGATGGAGGAGAGGAGTCGGTGGGCTTGTGGGGGAAGAAGGGATGATTTGGAGGAGGAAGCGGAGGGATTTAGGTTAGTGGCTTCGGAGTCGACAGTGGATGGAGGGCTGCTTTTTCCAGAGCTAGGAGAAAAGGCGGGGATCTTAGAGGGGGGGGGAGCGGGGGGGGCAGCTTTAGTGTCCTTAGGGCCTCCATTAGCCTGTAAACAGAGATGCCGGGAGACAGGGCTCGTCACAACATGAAACACTTGCACACCATCGCTAACATCTAGGGGGGGGCGGAAAGCCCAGCTGGGTGCGCTTGTGTGTCACGCGGAGGGGGGGGGGAGGGGCAGTTTGCGAATCGTGTCAGACAGACGTCCTGGGGGGGTCCCCTGGTGAGAAAGCAGACCGGAATGTGGAAAACAAAAAGTTGTCGACCGGGGGAGCTGGTGTCGTTTTAAAGGGGACCCCACGGGTGCATATAATTATGGAGGGGGGGCTTTGAGCTTTTATGAGAGTCCTGTGACCGCCCCCGCCCCAGACCCCCCCAATTCAAACACTACTTGAAGAGTTAAACTAGACCCTAATTCAAGCTAAAGACTATGTGTTTGTTCCGATCTAGGCAGTGTACTGCTGAGTTGACAATGAATCGATCCACTACATTTCATGCATACAAAATGTGTTAGAAAAGCCCCTCAACCTTTCCCACCACCTTTCTCTCAAACAAATACATTTTATAATTTTCATCTGGCTACTGTAGCCCTACCAACTGGTGGTTTGCGCATTGTCATTAAGTTAACCACCAGGGGGCGCTGGCTACAGTAAAACTACCTGTCGGATCTGCCTCTGAGGGTCCTGAAGTGCTTGTGGTTTCCCTGCTTTCTCTGCCGCGGTGGGCGGCGTGCGGTGCTTGCCGTTGTTGGCTGCCTGCGTCCGACTCGTGGAAGAAGAACCGTTCTGTATAAGTCAGGAACAAGGGAAGTGGGAAAGATGCACGTTAGAGGTCATGTGACCATGGTTTATTTTCAAGATATACCAGTAAAGAATAGTGCATGCACCAGTACACCAACAAAAGAGCATTCACCATGGCTCATGCACTAAGGTCACAAGACACCCAGACGTAAAAGAATGATTCGAGTGAATTCAGACATTTAATAATTTGTCTGCCAAAAATCCCAAATTACAATTCACAGGAAAACAGGAAATGCAGAAAAAAACAACAGTAACCCACAGTGGAAATCCCAAATCAAACCGTATCGTGATTACACAAATGATTAAAGAGGCCTGCCATCAGTACCCAGCACCTGAAATTACACACAAATAATTAAAGAGGTCTGCCATCAGTACCCAGCACCTGAAATTACACACAAATCATTTGTGGTGCACCAAAGGTGAAAGACCCAAAAGACCAAGCCAGCGACGAAGGGAGAAGAGCTTAATTGGGACACCTGCTGGCTGTGGGTGGTACTGCGAGGAATGACCGCTGGCCGTGGATGAAGCTGTGGTTTGGGTCGCTTGTGGCGTGGAGCCTTGGGAGCCTGGCAGCTCAGAGGGACTCCTCTGTCCCCCTGCTGTCCCCCATCTTTCATTACAGGCTCCTTTGACTGAACCAAGTAGGTATTGTGTTCTTCTACGCCTGGCCCCTCAGCTGCTCTGGGACTCAGGCCACTTACTGACGGTTGCTGGAGATCAGTCCTTGAGGGTGTTTTCTGCTCACTTTCATCCATCCGGTGTTGGGAACTGGAGGAGGTCGGCTGAACTTCCTCCATCCTCACACAGCTGGTTATGGTTGGACTATGGTCTGCTTGGACTGTTCTGCAGCCAATTTCAAATCTCTTGGCTTCCTTAAACTGCTTTACTGTCCCGTCTGGCTCTTCCTCATCTTCGTAAACTACCACCTGAAGCGTCTTCTTGCCAGTCTTCGTACCCGTGCGGATGGCTTGGCTGAGAGCAGACAGCTTCTTTTTGGGGAACTTGAGCTTGAACTTCTTCTTGAGGTCCAGCTTGCCGTCGTTCACTGGCTCTGCACCCAGCTCTCCAGCCGACACTGAAGGTTCCCCAGATGGGCTGTAACTACGCGCTGTGACACTGAGTGACCCGCGATAGTTTGGGTGATAGGATACCTGAGTGGCACCTTGCACTTCATGGACACTGGATTTTACCTGGACGACACGTCTATCCAGTTCTTCTGCCATCTTTGTGTCCTTGTGTCCATCCAACATCCTGTCTAGTTCCTCCTCGCACTCAAATATTGTAGAGAGCCGGTTATAGGCTGCCCGGATGTCCATGGGCTCCTCGAATATGATGATCACTGGTTTCTTCCCGAGGCCACTCTCCTCCTCAGCGGTCATCTGCCTGCTCTCACCCACCTTGATGGTCTGAACGTTTCCTCCTGTCGTCTTCACGATCTTCTCATACTCCCCGCACGAGAGAGCCTGGACTTCTGTGTCGGTGATCATGATGGCGATGTTGTCAGTGGCAGGTGAAGATTCCTCGCCAGCGGGTGCCGGGCTCGTGGAAGCCTCGTCAGCAAGCCTTACCCTAGCTTTGGACGACCGAAACACTACTGCCTGGTCTCCAGCAGGAGGCTGATCCAGACCATCAGAAGCATCTTGGTCCACCGTGAGCTTGTCCCTAACTACCTTGGCACCTGTCCACGGAACTCCTTCCTGAACAAGTATGGGTGCTAGCACCTGGTCGGCAGCATTTTGAACAGGCATACTTTCGGCCACCCCTCCTCTTGTAACAAGACCGTCTGGATTTGGGTCCTCCAGGGCCCCGCAGTTTTCGGTCAGTGGCTCTGCTGCAGTGGCCGACTGCCGTAGCCCTGGGGAGGTTCTGTAAGCGTTTGCACTCTGAACCTGAGAGACGGGGGCTGCTCCTTCGCTCCGACTGATTGGCTCATCTGCTCCCGGCGAAGGCGGCTGATTGGATATCTGTCCTGTGACGTAATACAGTACCTACAGAGGTGGTGAATATCAAATGGTGAACATGCCTCTGAACACAGAAACAAAATGAGAGTGGAGAGCAGACTTCGGAAAGTCAGCATACCCTTGCAGCATGTCGAGCTGAGACGCTCTCGTTGGTTTCCGGCTGTTTCTCTTTGCACTGGAGCCCCACATTCTGCTACGATAGGACATGAGTTCTGCATGAAATTCCTTCATGGGGGAGATGTCACTCTCACGGAGAGAGGCTCACCTGCCCCCCGCCGCATCACGGGAATGAATCACCACTCAGTTACACGAAAAAGTTTTTAAAAACCAATTATAATTACCTAAGATCATCAGCTGGCAATTTAAAAATCAGATATCTTAATATTTCACGTTAATCTCTTCCATTGATGAAAAAGCAGAGGAAAGATATTCACATATTTTAAAAAGCTACGACATGTGTTGACTGATCTGACGAATAGTGCAATGTGATCTGCTTTTAAGGAGGACCACCAGCTTGTGTCCTACGGTCTGAGAAGTCTGAAGAGGTGGCAGGCTTAACGGTGTCAGTGGACAGTGACTATACTATAAGGTGGAAAGCTATCACCAAGCTCAGAATTCATGCTGGAAGTTATGAGGAGAGAGGGATTAGGAGAGAGGGATTAGGAGAGACGAAGAGAGCCACGCAGCCTGGAAGTAAGACCTAAAGACGATGTGAGATGGAGAGGAAAACTGGGCATCCCTGATACAGTTTAGGAGAGAGAAACGCCTCCCAAGCTAATGGGACCCGGACAGGCGGAACCACTTCATGGACAAACTGCAACACTCTTATCTGATGTTTTCAGATATAAATGCTTGGACTGAAGACAGATTCTAACATCACCTGCATAATAAGGAGGAATAGCCTTGACTGTGATGTCGGTCCTTAACTGTTCTGTTTAGCTTGTTAGTCCTTGGTTGTTTTTAACACTCTCTATGTTAAAAACAGATCAGGCTTAGAATCTCCACAGTAAACCCGCAGGGTCATTTAAATCTCCTACAAAATTCAGGCTTTAATGAAAGAATAAAGTACCACAGAGCAAAGAAAGCCAGTTCTGATCTTCAATTTGTTCAGCCAAAAGCAATATTGGTCAGTTTCATTTGTAGGCAAGATACCAAAAGACCTCGCATCTGCATGAACGTGACCTGTAAAATTTTTGATTGCTCATTTTGGTTTCCACACCATAGTTCGGAACGTAAGAAGTTTTAAAAGACACGTGTTAGACACAGAGCATTCCACAGACTGTTAGCGTTATCAAGTTAGCGGTGGTGTGAGTGGCAGGTATGCTGCCTTGACTGGGGAGTGTGGCCAGGGCATTGGGGATGGGTGTAGTGAGGGTGTGCAAGGTCTGGTAGGATTGGTGGGGTTTGGTAGGGTGGGCAGGACTTGGCTGGGGGGGGTTTGGGCAGGACAGGGCAGGTGTTAAGCTTAGCACTATGTGCTAATGGGCCTTCGAAAGCCAACTACGATGCCCCTGCTTGCCTCAGTTACCTTTTTCTCTCCAGGTGGCATGGTGCCCCCGGCCCACTGATCTCTGACTCGGGGCTCAGCCAAACACTTGGCCCCTACATCCTTAACTGTGCACTTCTGGAAGACCTGAGGAACCAAAGGTGTGCTGAACATTAGAGAGGCCTGCTTGCACTGCAGGGGATCATCACACTGGCATGACTTACAGTTATCTATCTATCTATATCTATCTATCTATCTATCTATATCTATCTTATATAGTTGAATCATTGGTCTTATTCAGACTATCACCTACAATTTCTTCATTGCTGACTAGTGCTTTCCAGAACTCAGAGTACCTGGAACTGACACCCCAAAGTCATCAGTGCAGATGTGTAGGATGTCGCTTCAGTAATCCAACAGAGTAACTACCACAGTAATCCAACAGAGTAACTACCACAGTAATCCAACAGAGTAACTACCACCATGGGTGTGTTCTGCTTAGCTAGTGCATGCAGGTAATACTGGTTCAGCTGAACTGTGTTGCAGTTTCCCAGGTCAAGTGGCCCCAAAGGCAGGAAGAGTCCAACCCGCAGGAAGGATGGAAGCCCGTCACCAGCCGGTGTCAGACCCGATCAGTGCGCGCGTCAGCGGCTGTGGTTCTGTCCGCTGGGCACCACACTCTCACGCACCTGCAGCTCGGCCATGATCCTGTCGCCGTCGTCTTCCTCCTCTTTGATGGCAGAGGCCACGATGGGAGGGGGGGTCAGGGGTGGCGGGGGGGTCTTGTTAGGTTTGGGGAACGGTGGTGGCGACGCGTCCTCTACCGCCCCCTGGTGGAGGGAGACACCCTCACTCTACATCACCCCACCTGGCAGTTAAGTAGTGCCGCCCAAATTGTTCAGGATATTTAAGGGTTGAAAGGTACGACGGCAGCTCTGCTTCTGGGGTTTGCACCTGCCACCTGGTGGCGAGGGGTCTGCTTTGATACCTCCCTGCTCCCTCATTCCCTGCCGGCCAGCCGCTGGGGGGGTGTACTTACCTGAGTCGGGATGGACTCCTTCCTGGTGGTGTAGATGACCTCCCCCGATCGCCCCGTGGTGAGACCAGTGCTGGGGGGGTGACTTCGCCTGGGTGGTGGGGGTGGGGGGGACTTGCTCGGCGTCTGAGGTCCCTGGGTCTCTGGGGGCGTCCCGGCCGGGGGCTCCAAGGGCGTAGCCTCATCTGTACCGAGACAAGGGGCAAACGCACCCGTGTGCACAGACACACAAACGACTTTAAAAAATGGCTCACTTCAGCGAGAAGTCATGTTAGAATGAAGTCCTAGACAGTACACCAGCGATCCACTGACGTTTCAGCCAGGGAATGAACCATCTAAACCACAAAAACTAGTGAAAAATAGATTTGCATTAAAAAAAACCCTAATTCTGCCAAGACCAAACCCACAGACAGTGTAACAGCTTGAGGTCTGCGCACATCCAGCACATGTGACCACGGATTGCAGACCTCAGCACCGTCACACTGGTGCCAGTCCCCCGAATATGTCCGTCTGTTCAACTGAAGCTTAATTAATCTTTCTGGTGAAGCTTGCGTTCATTTACATGTATTTATTCACCAGATACTTGTGTCGAAACTGGTGAGCAAAAGCTCTTTTGGGGCACGGTCAAGGCTGTGTAGGTTTTAAATAAATGGGGGGGGGAAGATACCAGATATGGTCTCCAAAATCATGTTAAGCTAGAGTAGCGTTTCGCAAACTGATCCTCGGTGACCCCCTGACAGTAAGCGTTTTTGCTCCTGGTCTGTCTGGCAGAGCCCTGGGAGATGTGGGCCGTCTGTGGTTCCCTGAGGACTGGGTTGGGAAACACTGACCTAGAGTATAAGCAATATTATCTTACCTGCCAGTGGGGACACTGATCGGGGCGTGTCTGTTCCCTCCTGTGATGGGAGGGGGGTGACCTCTGGCCCCTCCTCCTTGCCTGTCACCTCCAGGCTTGGGATAGACATCATCATGGTAGCCTGTGCCTCTTGGAGCATTCTATCAAATTCCGACGTACGCTGGTGCTCCGCCCACTCTTTCTTGGCAGCCTATGGGGATGGGTGGGCGGGGCATTGGCAAGACAGATACAACGAGAAGCCGAGGGGTCTGGCTGCTGGAATATTTCCTTGCCTTACTGTACAGGATCTCCATAGGGATTCATCATATCTACACGCGTTCTGAAGTATCTAATGTGGTGGGAGAACCTACCTCTATGGACAAGGCCCTGGACTTGGCCGTGTTCTTGCTCCCTCGCGGCTGTACGACGGGGCCGTTGCAGTCATTATGACCTCGCCTCTCAGACTTGGGGCTGCAATCCTGGCTCTGGGGATCGTGGCTATGGGGTGGCGTGGGCGGCGGACTCGGGAGACGGGACAAGGCAACGGACTGCTGAGACCGCTGCACTTGGACTGGAGAGCTGCAGGCTCGATGGATCACGACAGGGCTGGTGGGCACCACCTCCGAGTGGACAGAGGAGCTCTGGGACTCAGGGAGAGGACTCTGCGAGTTCTGGTCCACGGGCGGCTGAGGGGCGTCTAAGACCACAGTCGGTTGAGGAGACTCTTTAACCGTGATTGGTTGAGGAGACTCTTTAACCGTGATTGGTTGAGGAGACTCTTGTGACACGAGTGGTTGAGGGGGCCCCTGTGTTGCCATCGGTGACGGCTTTGGCTGGGTGATGACTGGTGGTGTCGGCTCTGGGGCCTCCACTGTTGGAAGAGGTGGCTTCAGACCTGTGAGTGGTTCACGTGTGATTCCCATGGTGACATCTACTGGATGGACTCCAACCACTTTGGGATCTCCAAGGTGTTTCCCTGAGACACGACTGCAAAACACATGCACAAAGATGCACACACACTAAAGCGTAAAATGCCTCAATGCAGGGCACAGGGTGAAGGCCACGTTCTTCTGTAGGATAGTCAGTAGCGTCTGGCAGAGATTCCTACCTCCTCAGGCCGCCCAGAGTCTCCCTTAGGCTCCTGACCTTCTTAAGCATGCTATCCAGCTTGTGAGGCTCCTCCTTCAGGAAGCGCACTGCCTCCACCTCCACTCGCAGCACCGCCCGCATCCTGCCCTGCAGGGCCGGGAACTCACCTGCGGGCGGAGGGCAGAGTGCACAGGGCAGCGGGTGAGGAGGCTTAGCCGAACACCCACTCTGTTCATCCACCGTGGGACCTGCTACTCTTGTTATAGCAACCAAATCCAGAAGTGGTAGAAGAACACCGCTCTCACCTCGAAGCGCCTTCAGGGCGTCGGCCACTTTTTGCAGTCGGGCGGCGGCATCATCCAGGTCCCGGAGCACGATTGGCTGCTGAGCAGAACCGGGGACGGGGTCCCGCTTCAGGTTGTCCACGTATTGGTCCAGCTCCCTGTCAGATGTTAATGTAAACCAAAAATTCAGTTCACCCATGTGTACATCTAAGTGACATCTAAGCTTAGTAGCTAAAGTAAGTTTGTTTATTTGTATGTTTATAGGTATATACGTATTTTTGTTATAGTGTTAAAAACATTTTCGATAGGACGCAGCACAAGTCCTGGTGTTTTCTGCAGTCAGGGCATGGCAATGTCGACGGTCTATTTGTGAACAGAGGGGTGAAAGCTTAATACTCCCAAGTCTGTATAGACAAAAGACTCTCACTGTCTTCTCACTGTTTCCATGACAAAGTTTTTGTCTCGTACCCCAGCTGCTGTTGGATACTCTCTTCTGCATCCAGGTATCTTTGCCTGTCGTGCTCCACCAGCCCCCGCTGCCTCTGCACGGGCTCGTCTGGAAGCCTGGTCACCATCGCCATCTTGTGGCCGATCTCCTGCTCTGCGTGCCTGAGCGTCAGCTTCAAGGATTCCAGGTTCTGAAGCTGTTAGGTTACACACATGGGCAGCAGTTTAAAAAGTAAACTCATGATGAGAAGACTGTGGGTTCCTAGGCGTGGACGATCTTCCGAACTCAAGTCGCGGGACCGACAAGCATGCGGCAGGCTTACAGATCTCAGGTTAATATCTGCGACAAAAACTGAAGATGCAGAGGTCATTCTACGGGCTACCAGGAGCAAGGAGCAAACGGAGAATCCTCCTAACGGCAGCTGCATGCACAAGGCGAGCAGATGGGCGCACCTGCAGTCGTCGCATTTCCTGCAGCTGAAGCCGCAGATCTGAGACACTCTTGCTGAAGACAGCCAGGCTGGCACGCAGGTGGGTGGGAAAGGTGGGTGTGGCCTGGGCACCAGGCAGGGGGCCTTGGCTCCCAGTCACAGAGATAGGTGAACCACCTGGAAAGTGCGAGAAGGCAGTACGCTCATTGACAGCAGATACCCTGCCTATGGCTGCATGGATCTTATTGGCTTATTGGTGACTGATGTCTCTCCATAGCCACCAATGGGAAGGCAGCTAGAAATAATGCTACATACAGGAAGGACAGAAGCAAATGATAATTAACTTGAGAAATGTCATCCAAAACCAATATACCCAGCGATCAGCCATGGTATACCCAGCGATCAGCCATGGTATACCCAGCGATCAGCCATGGTATTCCAGCAATCAGCCATGGGATTCCAGCGATCAGCCATGGTATACCCAACGATCAGCCATGGTATACCCAGCGATCAGCCATGGTATACCCAGCCATCAGCCATGGTATTCCAGCGATCAGCCATGGTATACCCAACAATCAGCCATGGTATACCCAGTGAACAGCCATGGTATTCCCCGTTATTTGCTAAATTACAGTGAAATACCTCTAAAAACAAAGAGAAAATTATGTGCCTTGACCCATAATTACCAAGTACTTAAGAAATCAGATGTAAAGCACTTTTACTCTCCTCATGGCCCAAGGATACAGTTCATGTCTATGACTCATTATTGAAACTCATAATTATTGCAAAGCCTGCGTTATGCTCAGCAGCTCACCAGACTGAGGGTATTTTATTTAAGACTATCGGCAGTGACTTCAGGCGAGGAAAAAGAGTGAAGGCCTCCAAAATGTAACAAGCACTTACGATCTTTTATTTCTCACCAGTTGCAAGAATTCCATTAAATAGTGTTACAGTATAAATGGACCTTAGAGAGACTTGCCCCACGCCTCATTTACATTTTATCTCTGGAAAATCACCTGAGCATAACATGCACCTTAGCTGACGATCAGCTCCACATGCAAAGGTCAGGTGCTGCCACCATGCATCCAACATAACGGCCAGAGTCTCTCCTCCCCCCCGGGACACTCACCTCCACCGTCCGCACTGGGAACATCAGACGCCATATTAGAAGGCTTCTCACTGAAACAAAAGACCAAGGTGGACAACAGGTCACAGGTCTTGGCAGAATTCAGATCACCTTCGTGCATCTAACATACATGACCGAATTAAGTTGAAGGTGAGTAGACATGTTAGCTTGTTAATCAAACCTAAACTTATCCTACAGTTGTTACTGACTAAACAGGATAAAGTAATACAAACCAGAAAACCCACTGCTGCTCTGGAAACCTCAATCATGTGACTTCTGAGCCTCAGCCCTACGCCGTTCACCAGCCTCTCAGTTATGTTGTATAGCTGAAGGCTTTGTTTGAAAATCTTATAAGACTTACTTTGGCTCTTGTTTTGAGTGGGATTTCTGTGGGCTGTCAATCACTGTCATAGTTATCCCAGAGGGCATTAAACAATATTCACACTCACCGGGCTTGTAAAGCTTTATTCATTCCATTATATCCACTGTATCCACAGTTGAATTTCTCAGCTGGAGCAATACAGGTCAGGTACCTTCCATCCATGTCATGTCCATGTTATTACCCATCATGCTCCCTGCTGCTCGACGTCCATGTTTGATCCCCAAATGGCTCACCTCAGATCATTAGCTAAATATTTCATGGTTGTGCCGCCTGAATCTTACCCGTTGGCCTCTTTGGCGGTACCAGGACTGGGTCCAATCAGAAGCGCGTGCTGGACCAGGCCGGTTAGACTGGCGATCTGCTGCTCCATAGCTTTCATCCGCTCCCTGCAGAGAGTGAAACAGCTCACTGACAGTCTAGGGGAACAACCACATAGGCAGCTAACTGACCAAAGACAGGCTGGAAGCCATTTTCAGCTCTAAGAACGTTTTTACTTCAGATAGGGGAAATAGCAGTCTGACAGATCAGATGTGGAAAATTCAGAAACATCGATCGCTCCCGGCAACGGTGCAATAAAACCACAACTAAACTTCCGGTAAGTCATCCCGTTGGCTTCATTCGACTTCAGGAGTGGCAGGGTATATGGGTGCAGCTGCCCAGAGCTTGGACAGGACTGCATGCTGCGACTTGGCACTTCTGTGCCACGTTCCTTCAACGTTAATCACAGGGAGCGCAGATCTGCGATCACAACGCGCAGCCGAGCCGCGCCGAGCCCTTACTCGCCCGCAATCAATGACAAGTCATATCCAGTCTGCTTCCTTTCCATATTCTTTTATTCCAATAGAAAATTACCTCATGCCCTCAAGACCAGGCTGGTAAGGCCAGACTATCACATTTTATGTTGCTCTAAACCAGCTGCAATTAAAACACAAGCCACGGCCCTCAGCTAGGGTATGAAGCATCTTTTTTCCACTCTTTGGAAACACAAACTGCAACTGTGACATGACAGTGATAGTGACCGGGGTCTTGGCCAAAGGGCACAAAGGCTGACTCTCCTCAAAGAAAAGGGCTTTGGACAAACATTTCACTTTGAAATATATGTTTACATATATTTCAAACTACAGACTAACAATATAAGGGTAGAAGGCTGAATATTGAAAATATGGAGGACATGTTTTCCTGAGCCTCGCTGTGGAGACCTGAGCATGTTCCCTGCAGGTGGCCAGACAAAAAGCCGGCTCCCCCCTCCGGGCTTGCCCCCCTGTAATGAACCCGTCTATACCTCTTCTCTTCCGTCTCTCTCCAGTCCCAGCGTGTACTTCAGGGGCCCTTGCAGAGAAATGCCACCTTCTGGTGCCGCCAAGAATGCCTTGTTTACGTCACTTCCTGTCAGTACCCATGCCAACGTAAGGGAAATGTAACTAAGAAGGGCAGCTTGTGTTTGTGTGTACTAAAGAGGATGAGTGAATTGGGAGGTGGGGGGAGCTGTATGAAAGGAGCTCACTGTTTGCCTTTGAAAGGCCACATTGACAGGACTCAGCCATACTGCGCTCCTGGGCTTCTAACTCGGTCATGGAATCACCCAGTTCCTTTAATTTCTGCATAGCCTGTGAGGTAAAGACAAAGCCTCTGACATACAAGATTCTCTCTGTATTGTCCTTACTAGACCAGACTGAGACAGTACTATAGTGTACTGCACCACTGAAGAATATCTCAGGTATCTATGGGCGTGTCAATAGGACAACTCAGCTTCCTGGAAAACAGCTTAAGCTTCCTGGAAACACCTGCTAAGCACGGCCTGAAGTACCTGGTTTGAGGATCTCCAGCTGTTGCCGCGGAGTGATCGCAGTTGGGAGCTGCACCCACGCTGGGCCGTGGCTTGACCCCCCCTTCCAAGGAACTGTCCCTCCTGAGGGACTGACGACTGGGGGCAGCCCTCTCCAATGCCCCCACCTGATGGGGCTGGTGAGGCTCCCGATGTCTTGCATCTCCGGCCTTGTGAGGGGATGCGGGGGGTGTCCTGGACCCCAGTGACGGCAGCTGGCTGTCGGCGTACCGTCTGGACCTCTGCCTGTACAGGCACGGGTGTTCGGCAGCTTCAGGAACCACGGCTTGGCCTAGGAACGGGCCGCCGGCAAGGGGCCGGTGGGGGTGGCTGTGTGGATGCTCCACCCCCTCAGGCACAGTGCTCAGTGTGGCCCCGGAGTCTTCGTCCGGCTTGACGTCCCTCCGTTCCAGGATGGCGCTGGGACACGGCTGTACTGGCAGGGCCGGGGGGGTGCTAGGGACACGGTCCCTGGGGAGAACTGGGGCCGTGTTGCTCCGGGGTCCAAACGGAATGCGGGTGAGTGATGAGGAGGAGGAAGAGTGCGCAGACTGAGCTGGGATGGCAGAGGGGAGGGACTGCTGTCTCAAAACCTGGTGCCCCTCCCTGCCAATAGGCTGTACCTGCGAGGGGGGGGGGACGACATGTCAGCACAGAATCAGGCATTCCTTATCAGATTTAATTTTAAGGTAGGAGCCAATGGGTGAGGAGAATGATTCATAGGCTGTAGGGGGCTGGGGGGGTAGGGACAATTGGCTAGCTACTGGAAGTATTTAATTAACCATTAATTACCACTATACAACTTTAAAATGGCTTATGGAAAACAGATGGATAATTAGCTGTTGCAGGCTATGCTAATGCTACTGCACTACAGCCATGTGGCGCGTTTCCCTGAGGGAGATCCGGCCCTCAGGATCCTCACTGCTGGGGCCCCGAGTGGCTGGACCAGGCTGAGGGGATGCCCACGTAACACCTGGCTGCGGCAGATGGACGCCCACGTAACACCTGGCTGCGGCAGATGGACGCCCACGTAACAGCTGGCTGCGGCAGATGGACGCCCACGTAACACCTGGCTGCGGCAGATGGACGCCCACGTAACACCTGGCTGCGGCAGAT
>JABFEA020000085.1:12404593-12425862 GCA_019775915.2 Cyphomyrus plagiostoma
GGCTGCGGCAGATGGACGCCCACGTAACACCTGGCTGCGGCAGATGGACGCCCACGTAACACCTGGCTGCGGCAGATAGACGCCCACGTAACACCTGGCTGCGGCAGATGGACGCCCACGTAACACCTGGCTGCGGCAGATGGACGGCCATTTACGGAGGGTGGGACTGGACCGTGTATCTGCCTTGGGGGGGGTCGCCGGGCGGGATCCCAAGGAGTTTCGCTGAGTGGGGGGTGCAGCATCACGCTGCATCAGCGCCTACTCCCCAACCTGACCTGACCCGACCCAAGGCTATACTAATGTGAACAGGGTATAGGGCTTGTGGGGTCTCCGGGTCTTGGTTGCTAGCACTGTGTACGGAAGTCAAATACAATTTGTCCATAATGAGTTATTTACATAATCAAAATGAAAACAGGAGGTGGCTGATTCAAGCCCCTGGGAGGTCCTCACTTGGACAAAGACCCCTAACCTGAAACACAACAGTAGATATCTTAGGTTTAAATCATGCTTTTTATAAGGCAAGAGTACAGAGCTTCTCGCTTATTCATCCATAAACATTTCTAACTAAATGCCAAAACTAAACTACTCTTAAAATTGAGTTTGATTTTTAATAAATGTCTTTGGCTCACTCTTTATTTTGAGAAGAAATTCAATTTACTTTTACTGTTCATTTGTTGAAACAAGTCGAGGTTCCTAAGAAAACAGATTAAACCATCCTAAAAATGCACCCCGAAGTCTATCGTGATACGTCTGATTCTTGTTTGGAAGACGCCCAAACAGATTCTTGAGTACATCACAACAGGATACGTCATGTATGGGGAAATATGACTTTATGTCTTTCATAACCATTGATCCTTTAGAAGCTGGAAGAAGGTGTTCCAGATGCTGGAAACCTGGCAGTTGGGGTTCATGGACATCTGGTTCCCATTGAGCCAGCGTGTTTGGGTTTTAAGACCTAATACCATAGCAGCATTCCATTCTCCATCATACTGTACTGGTTAGCCATGAATCCACCATGTCCTGCTCAAAGCGTTCAAAAAGCACTCATTTCTGACTGTAATTGACTCGTCAGGAGTAATATATTCCCCCCGTTAAAGTGGACTGTCCTACTGAAGGACCTATCAGCTTCCTCCTATTTAGAAGAGGGACATATAGACCTATCCTAATGGGGGGAGGCCTGTTTAGACAGGTGTAGCGCTTGCCTGTTGAGTGGATTGCCACTCCAGAGGAACGGAGGGGGAAGGGCACAGCTGGAGGAGCCCCAGGCAGGACTCTGAGGTTTCATGCGGTCTGCAGGAGAAATGCAGAACATCTGCTTGGTGGCCAGCCCACGCGTAGCTATGCCAGAGGCCGCCCTTCATCTTTCACCATTTCATTAGGCGGGCAGACACCACGATGGAGGTCCGCAGATAACTTTCCCTGTACTTTGAATAAACATGTAAGAGATACAGACGGTCATACAGAGAGGCTGCTCTCCTTCACAGTACCTTGAAGGAACAGACCTTCTCAGTGGTGTGGAACGGCCAGGTGCCCCGGGGGACATGCCAGCCACATTAGGACAGCACTTCAGTATTTATTATCACCCCCCCCCCCCCCTCGCACATTTCGTGCCAGAGGTGATCTCTCAAACCACCTTACGATGTTCCCCGGGGGGCGGAGGAGATGAAAGTACGGCCTTGTCCCACTCATCTGCTCCCAATCACAGCTGAGGCTTGGCTGCCCCCCCGTATATAAAATAAATAAATCTCCTTCGGTACCCCCTGGGCGACGCGGGATTGGGATGGCGGCCAGGCCCCCTCACCTTCTGCCTGACATAAAACTAGCCAGGGTTACTGAAAAATCAAGAAAACCGAGCAAAAGCAGCCAGAGAATGACTAGACTTATACTGTAGGAAGACTAGACAGAAAGATGGCGCAGTCTCAGAGAACTAAAGCACCTTACAAAACCATGTTAAGACAGTCCGATCTTCATATACACTAGTGGCCAAAATTGTGGAAACACCCAGCATTTTTTGCATTACATTTAAAAAGTACTGCATGAATACTGGCGATAATTTTTTATAAACAATGAAAGAGTGTCACCAACATCACACTTTGGACGATTAAATACGTAACTGGAGCAACAGCTGAATCAAGTTCTGCAACCACTAAAAGTTGGAAGGACCCACAACTTTGGCCAGTAGTGTCCTTGAAAGGCAAAACACTGAAACTGTGTATTTTATCGAAACTGAGTTAATTCAGCTGTACTCAGCTTTAAAGAAAACACCATCATACACCCACCTACTACACACACAGGTGGGCACTCAGAAAACATTGAAGCCCTTTTTCTCAGATTCAGTGTCAGTGCAGTTACTGTCTTGTGCCTTTGTAGGGCAGCACAACCCTTCAAACAGTCAACGCCAGCTGCCCACTTTCATGGATGACCACCTCATGTTTGCCGCGGAAGAGGGATCTGATACCAGTGCCAGGCTGAAATACCATGTCGGTCATTCAAACCCTCCAGATTCATGAATCCTGCTCCAAAACACCGTAGACTCAATACCTTAGACGTGAGCAGATTCACGACTCGCCAACCAGATTAACTCGTTCCAAGGCAAGAAACCTGAGATTTCTGCTCAGCTGGCTATCATGTGTGTAAACAATATCGGTTTTGGCAGTTCTTGGCACAGCTGTGTAAAATTTTGACAACACCTTAAACCTGTTATTGTTCTTGAATCTTTTCCCCGTTGTTACAGAACTGTCAGACATACAAGCGCAGAATGCCAGGTGACTAGTTTAAGTTAAACCATCGAACTACACACACGATAAAATGACAATATTCCTACCAGACAACAATATGTAAGATTCCCTTTGCTGTACCTCAAGAGGAATATTTTCTTTTGTTATGTAAGGCGAACTTGCCAATTGTAATACAAATTGTTTGGTCAAGTGTGTCCATCGTTATATCACTCCAGGACCAGAAGAAAACTGAAATGTGCTCAGTTGTGACAAGCTCAGCTGTCTATAACAATCTTCCCAGCAAGTATGCAAATCCCCATGTCTCAGTCTATCATGTGTCATGTGACAAGTTCTAATTGGTGGAACCCCTGAGAGCCCATTTGCTCCTCTGTGCTATTGAGGGTTCCTGGTCATAATCTGGTCATGCTAACAGATGGATTCCCTTTGGGGTGTGGGGAGGGAGAGGCAGCTTCTCACCCTGGCATCTCCATTGCTGGGCCGGCAGCTGTGAGTGAAGACCTGGCCTGGGTCTCTGTGATAGATCTTCAGCCAGGAGTGGTCCGTGACGACCCTGAAAACACAAACACCGGCGGATTTAGAGAGGGAAGACCAATCTCAGCCTGCCACCTTCTTTTAATCACTGAGGGACAGTTGAGGTATACTCAAGAACCCATTGAAATGTCAGATTCTAAGGAAAAAGATCAGATCACGCTCTCACTCAGGGGAAACAAAGAGAGCAGCAGAAGGTTACCCTAAAAGTAAAGCACCCGAGTACAATTTCAGCCATGGAACAAAATATGTATTGAGGATTCCACTGAAAAACCAAAGACGGAAGTTTTTAGACAATCCCTTAGAAATGAGACAAACCTGGCAACCCAGATCTATGTAGGTATATACAGCCTGATGGTTCAAGGCATCCAATCTCCACTGCATCTGTCATCTCCAGCTCCCTTCCAGCTGAAGACGTCGTAACAGATGATCAACGGCCCCAACTTGATGGCCAACGGAGGCCGAGCCTCAAACTCAGCTACTGAGTATTAAGGGTAATTCTAATAACTCATCACGAGGTCACTCGTATCTCTCCTGGTGCCTGAGGCACGCCACAGAGGCACCTCCACAGAGGCACGCCACAGAGGCACCGCCAAAGAGGCACGCCACAGAGGCACCTCCACAGAGGCACCTCCACAGAGGCACCGCCACAGAGGCACCGCCACAGAGGCACGCCACAGAGGCACCTCCACAGAGGCACCGCCACAGAGGCACCTCCACAGAGGCACCGCCACAGAGGCACGCCCGCACACGAGGCCCCATCAGGCCTCAGATGGCCGAGAGGCAGTCAGACTTCGGCGCTGGCTCAAAATGAAAGGCGGCAGTCTGGAAGAGATTTCTCCAAACGCTCGACAAAACAGCCCATAAAAGACTTAAGCGGCCCGGTATGGACATAAAGCTGGCCGCCGTGCACCCACAGCTCGGCTATCTTCTGCACTCTACAGAGCTGCTCCCTTTAATCCACTCCAGCTTTGTGAGTCGCAATAACGATACAGAACATTGTATCAGAAAGAACAGCTCCTAAGCTGGTTATCTCTGCCCCCCCACCAGGCCTGAAATTACATACCTTCACGTTTACACTCCTACTTTGAACTCTGAATGAACCCCCCACCCCCCCGTGTTCTGCCATCCTACCCTCTACTCGGATAACAGAAGGGGCCGTGCCATCAGGCAGCCCCAGAACCACGGTAAATTCTGCAGAACGTGCTTCTCAGATGTGGCTCTCGTGCACACTTGCTCATGCCCGCCATCTACTTAACCTTCGTGTTTGCAATTCTACCTCCACTGCAACGAAACACAAAGCAGTCGTACATTAAAATGCTTTTTTTAAAATGCTAATTACATGTGTTTTGTAAAAATTTACCCAGAAGCTCTATATTTCATACATTACTTTAATTGTAGGAAAAACCATCATCGTATGATATAACCTACACTTTCTCCCTCCCACACACACACACACACACACACATGTAATCATATCGTTTTGGAAACCGCCCATTCATTTCTACGGGAAAAATGCTAATGCTAACTATGACAACCTTGACCCCTACCCAGTCCTAACCATCACCACAAGTAACCAAACAAAATACAATAGTTTTTTGCATTTGTAGTTTTTTCATTGCAGGCATGGATTTTTTATAAAATAGAGTTTTCCCATATGGGGACCAGGAAATTGGGCTAGGCAACTGGTCCCCATAAGGTAAAAAAAAAGAAACGGGTATTCATCATGTCGTGGGGACGTTTGGTCCCCACAAGGTAAGGTATACCTGGACCACACACACACACACACACACACACAGTTCATGCGGCTCCTCCCCGACCCCACCCACCTGACGTCATCCAGCTGGTAGTAGACGTTCCTGCCGTCGTCCCTGACGTACACGGCCACGGCTGGTGACTCCAGCATCTCCATGGTGAGGCGCTGGGGGAAGGCACTGACGAACAGTGCCCGGATGGTGTCCTCGCTGGTGATCTCGTTCGGCATGCGCATCTGCTTCGTCTCCTCGCCGTACTGCAGGTGTAACACGCCTGCCACACGCAGAGAGAGAAGCAGCATCCGTGTTCATCTTTCCAGGAAGCCGGAGCGAGATCAGCGCAGTTACCTGAATATACTACACAATCCAGTCAATATACAATAAACCTAAGAAAATCAACCGTGCTACATTCGTAAAATTAGCATTCATCAGTTTTTATCTTAAGATAATAGCCTTGATTATACTGCACAGTACACACACACACAAAAAGACAAAAATTCTCCCAGTGTTTCATAAGCAATTTATATGTTGACTATACACTGACTAAGTATGTACTAAGTATACATGTAAATTTACATGCATACGTGCAGTGAAAAGGGATGTCAGAATGCTGTGTGGGATGAATAATGATGATATTGCAACGCTGTACAGGATAAGAGAATGGATGGATGGATGGATGGATGGATGGATGGACTGATGGACAGGCGATGACCGCATTACATCCATACTTTTCCTGTCTGGGGGGGCCACAAATTTCCCAGTTCGGCTTGCCATACACCCCCCTGCTGTCAAACCCGCGTATCCCTGAGGAAACCTGGATGCGAGTGGCTCGCCTTCGCATGCTTTCCCCATGTGGGTGGCCTGGAAGATCCCCCAAACCCGGGAGGATGCCCCCGCCCCCCTCTGCGGAGCGCCAGCAGACTGCCTCCCACCCGCCCCAAATCCAAGGCGATGTGTTCGGCCGCGGCGAGCCCACACAGCCCAGAAACCCCTCACGCAGCTTCGCTTCCATGTAGCAATTCATAAAGTAAGTTTAGGTGTCGCCAGTCAAACTATTTTCTGTCCTTAAAAACAAACCGCGCTCCTGCAAATTAAATGGATTCTCTCCAGAACATCATCCCATTCATTAAACCTTATTGCCAGCACACTGAGACACTGCAGGGCTGAAACAACTGACTGGTGCTTTTGTGCACTGGAAACGGGCGATGGGCTTAGCAGGCCACTTTATACGGCATGATCCTATTTACAGAACAATTTCGCTTAAGTGGAACCATGGAGGAACCGCAGTGGGATGGATCTGGCAACCCGATGGTCAGAAGTCTGTATGACTGAGTGTTGCATTGGGGCTTCCTCAATGTAACTTATTTAAACAGCATCATGGTCAAACACATGGCCTTTTTACTCCCGGGTCAATAAGAGTCAAACCTAAGCCTTTGGGGTCACATGCCTCCTGGTGACTGTTCTCTGGGCAGACGCCACGGCGATGTGTGACACAGAACGGAGCGAGATGCCATTGCTCGGAAGGGTCTGCAGCCTACCCAAATGCATTATGGGAAACGGAACTCAGAATAAGTGAACTAGCATACAAGGATGTACGTGATAAAAATATACAAACAATTAATATATGAGCTAGCTTTTGTGGCATGTTTTTTTTTCTCTTTTTTACTATGTTATAAAGCACACGGAATAACATCTGAGCAAACCGGACGTGTCACCAGCTCCTACTTCTTCTTTATGTTAGAAAAACATAATCATCCACAGCTTATGAGTGAGAAACTCCCTCGCCTTAAAAGATTCCACTGTTAGGAGGAGGGTGGGGTTTCTACTCTGGCCTGGAATTTGTGTTTGTGTTTGAGTTGGAAAAACAGGTGCGTGTGACAGAGAGAGAGACACTTCAGTGCGTGACGGTGTGTGACAGGGAAGTGAGCCTCCCGCGTGTGTCCCTGCGTGTGCGGGGCTGTACCCAGCGAGCGGTCCTTGGTCTGGTTGGTGGAGCGCACCACTGGCAGGCTGGCGCGGGTGCGACTGCCCCGGGTGAAGGCCTGGGGGGGCTCCCCTCCCTCAGACATGGCGTCCAGTGAGTTGAAGGAGCCGACACAGACCTGGCTCCCTGGCTCCCCGGCTCTCTTCTCCTCTCTGGGCTGGGCGCTCCTGTTCTGCGGAGCGAAAGAGGCAGCGTCTGTCAGCCACGTCGCCCGAAAAGGCCCTGTGAGGATTGCGGCTGATGGTGATCATGTGACGACTCCCGAACGGCACGCTGTGGGGTTGGACCACCGGCAAGAAGATAAGATCTGACCTGATGCGCGAACATCAGACACACACAGGCACACACAGGCACACATCAGACACACATCAGACACACATCGAATCCTGTCTGAACTTTCACTCAAAGCACAAATGGCCAGACTTAAGGCGTATTATGGCGGGCTTGTTATGTGAAGACCCGGTGTGCAGGAAAGCAGGAAGACAAAGGGGTGGAAGACCAACAAAAAATGCTGAAACTCTCAATAATCTCGACAGTAAAGCCTGAAGATCCAGACAGAAGATGGGCATTGTGGGTAAGGACTGTCTCTGTGGTTGATTAGGGTTAAGTCAACTTGAGGGCACCTCAGTAACAACAACAAACAAACAAACAAACAAACAACAATAACAATAACATAATAAGTGGTCATTACTGCTCACAGTAAAATTAAGCTTAATGATTATTCAAAAATACCCTCAAAAATCCCCATTCAAATCGAGCACTCGTCAAAAATGCAGTATCAAAACCTCAGGCAATCAAATAAACATGCAAAGGAAGGTGTACGTCTGGCACACATTAATATCTAATCTGCTGAATCCTACGGAGAAATTTTAAGTACCGCTCTTAGGGGGGTGTGATTTTGTTTTGGACAGGAAACGTTATGTAAATTGTATAGCATTGAGTTTGTTACTGTACTATTTATCTATAGTTCATAGTTCACACATCAGACACACATCAGACACAAACAGACACACACAGACACACACAATGGCTACAACCAGCTCTTCAGGGAACGTGGAGGCCCACGTTCGGAAAACTGGAAACCCGTAGAGAACCAGAAGGAGGTGAGTGACAGGATACCAGAGGTCACTGAGCCCCAGTCCAGGATGAATGTTTTCTCCAGGACAGCCTCTGAATGTCAAGGGTGAATTAAAAAGTAATGTCAAGTTGAAAAACTAGCAGACAATAAATGCGTTTTACTTGTGTCAGTGCACAAGTAAGGGGACCAAGGACACACTTCTGGTTCCAGGATGGCAGTCAGCTATCCCAGTAAAGAGGGGCGGATTAATACATGGGCTATGCCCCGCCCTCCCTGACCAGTGAATTTAACTGCAAGCACCCCCCTAGGCCCGGCAAATTTTTATAAAAGTCATTGAGTTCTTTGCAAAACACAGCTCGATGCCCCCTCCGCCCCCCCCAAATCATGTCAGCCTATGGCCCCCAGAGACGTTAAGCCTTGCGAATCACAGGTATTTACACCAAACTACACAACCCCAGGCATGTATCTCCTCAACTGTTGCATCGGATCTGCCGCGCTAGCAGGTCGACGGGTGAACTTAGAAGACGACGACTTCCTAAGCGGTCTTGGCGTCGAGCCCCGGCGTTCCTAACCCTCCCGCCGGTGGCATGACGGAGAGTGAGTAATGGCTGCAAGAAATTCCGATAATTGAGGATAATTAGGGCTTCCAGTAGGCCGCCTCTGTAGGCCCCGCTGCCCGTCACACGCACAAATACGCGATCCGCTAAGTGCTAACTGCCGTGGAAACCAGCCGTTCATGCTGTCAGGCCTTTACACGGCCAAACAAAAACAAAGTGAGTAATAATGCTCAGTTAGGCAGCCGCTTTCCAAGCTTTGCTGCTTAGCAGGCACTTTATCGTAGAGCTTTCAGAGGCCGGCACGGATGTAGCAGCAGCAGACCCCCCCCCGCGGCGGAGACAAGGGGCCTCCCGTCGTCCTGGGAACCCGGAAGGTGGAGGACTGCGTGTCTTCTTCTCTCTGTCCTCCCGTTTCTCACTGGCGATTGGCGGCTGAAACGTAACGTGCGGGCCGCTGTCTCCCGCTAGGTAAATTCAATACGGCCAGCGGAAATCCCGCCACAGGAGAGCCCGCGTCTTCTCCTTCCACTCCTAGGTACTTGCCAGGACAGAAGTACAGCAATGAAAATGCAGAAAGTTTCCCCAAAGGCAAACAGTTACTCGAGCCATAAAAAGGAGGAGGGGGGGGACCTGGCCCGTAAAGCAGCAACACTCTCAGTTATAACTGCGTTCATATCATTCTTCCGGCAGCTTTGCTAGAACTCTGGGGGCAATCAGAGAAACAGCGTGGCTCACCTTGTAGAAGGCGGCCACCACTGTAACCAGCATCTATATTAGTGCCATTCCTGCTACTCTGGACAAAGTTTAGCTTTTCATAGCATTCCGGTCCACAGCTGAGTTTTCTCACAGGCAGTTGGAAAGACGAAAGCAAGGAAGAGTTTATAGAGGGGCCCATATCAGAAGTAATGGGACACCCCACCCCCTCCAGGCAGGACCCCAGTGTCGCTCCACACTTCCTGTCCTGGCGCACTTCCATTAGAGAGCATGTAACCCCCTTAACCCCCCCAGTAACTTGCAGCAGCTGATGACAAGTGACATATGACCACGGGTGCGTGCCTCCCCCAGAGGGGGAATAAAAAAAAATAAAATACCCCCACCCACCCCGTTTTCCCCTTGGTGTCTACTGTGCGCTTATTTTCTGAAAAGCCCTGTCAGAAAAACAGCATGATTCATGTGCAACCCTGAGGTAGCCATAATGTAAATAAGCTCCTTATGGCGCCGAGCCAATGGGGTAAGGAGTGCCGCTCGTTAGCGGCCAAGTTCAGCCAATGGGGTAAGGAGTGCTGCTCGTTAGCGGACAAGCTCCATCCCTCAGGCTGAATTAACTTCCACCAGGCTTCCCAGATTCCTTCCTGCTCCCAGTGGGGAGTTCAGAGGCGAGGAAGTCATATATCAGCTCAGGGGGTCACTGGTTTTACTGCTAGGTAAGGAATCCCCTGTTGTATCCATAAACAAGGATCCCTCACAGGGATTTTAACTATTTTAAAGGACTTTGTGTTTTGTGTAACAGCAGCAGGTACAACCTAGACAAAAATATACCCAACCTGTCCAATGGGTGTAGGACCATAAACCCACCCTGTCCAATGGGTGTAGCACCATAGACCCACCCTATCCAATGGGTGTAGAACCATAGACCCACCCTGTCCAATGGGTGTAGGACCATAGACCCACTCTGTCCAATGGGTGTAGGACCGCAGACCCACCCTGTCCAATGAGTGTAGGACCATAGACCCACTCTGTCCAATGGGTGTAGGACCACAGAGCCACCCTGTCCAATGGGTGTAGGACCATAGACCCATACTGTGCAAAGGGAGTATGCTCAGATTACAGAAATGGTCCTCGCAATGTCTACAGGACGTTCTAGAACCTAGTGTTCATGGAAACTATAGACTTCATACCCTGATCCTGGTTGAATATCACTTCCAGATATTGTATAAGTACTATAATATAACACCTGCCGTTGTAGCAGCTTGTGATATATGAAATGGCATACACGTGTCAACCATGTAAATTTCCTACACAGCCTTATGCTGAGGATGACTGGCTTGCTTTATAGTCGGCCAGTTGTCTTATCTGGCCAGATATGTAGCGCATATGCGATACTGGGCTGCCGTAAGGCGATGGAAGGAGCTGATTGTCAGATCAAAGCCCACAGCCGGAGAGGTTTCCTCCTGCCTCGCGATGACATCATCCTGTTTGGCTTAACGGGTCATGGAGTGTGACACAGTGGCTCATTAAACCACAGAGCGCAATTCCGCTTGACCGGAAAGCTTTTCTGATAACTCACGGCTCACTCACGATCCTGGGGTGATAAGTTGGCATGGAAGAGGGAAATTCTGCGGTCTGACAAAGGAGAGGGACGCGGGGTCTTCTCTGCTGAGCCAGCAGGTCAGTAATGTCGCGATCGTTAATCACCATGGGCTGCGGTCTGCTATGACAAACAGGGACCAGACGTCCCTATCATGGGACTGCCAGGCGACAAGCGCATGACATCTATCTCATGCTCTGGGAATTGTGAGGGGTGGGATGTACCTTTTGGTAAAATCACCCCTATCCCTCCAGGACTATCAAAGCATTACACATATGTGTATGTGTGTGTATGTCAATGTATGTATGTGCATTAATGTATAATAGTGCAGTTTATATAAAACAGAAAAGCTTGACCTGGAGCAAACAGTTGGGTGTTACGGAACTGAAGTCTGGGCAGTGTGAGAGTGATAGATAGATACTGTGACCAGGCCAACGGGGTCTGACACCTTGGCTTTAAGGTTCACACAGGAGCTTCGAGTCCCCCAGGGCACAAGCTGGCGACCCACACGGCCTTCACGTGGCGAAGGAGGAGATTACGGTGGCAGGACGAACGTAGCTGGAGTTTGAGGCGCCCAACTGCATTCTCGTCTAATTGGTGTCAGATGGACAGATCTCAGCACCGCTGCTGACGCGCCGGACCTTTCAAGTCCCGCTGAAGGCAAATCAATGGCAGCCTCTTTCCCAGCATGAGATTAAGGAATCGGCCTGCCTGTTTCATGAACGCGTCCACCAGAAAACCAGACGTCTTCAGCCCAACGCGCACAGCCGACGGCCTGTAGGGACGGCTCTCGGGTGATTGGCAGGCAGCTGGACCTATGGGTGGTCATTAGCCACACACCGGCTAGGACAACTGATCCGTCTTTACCTACCGAAGAAGGGAGAAAAGGGATAATACCTAGAGGCATTTCTGGAACTTTCTCCCCCCAACGCAAATCATAGAATAACACCTTGGGTTTCCCCAGAATTCTCGCCAATCCCTAAGAACCAAGCGCTGCTTGCAAAGCGAGACACCTTGGCAGGACCTTCTGTAAACTTCACGCCTGGTTGGGAAGGAGACCACGGTGGAGGAAAGCCAGGTAAAGACACGGTATACTGTGGTCCAGGATATGAGGGATGCCGCTGAACAAATGAGCCAGATTTTTATACCAAATGGGCACCCTTTCTACCCACTTAGGGTCCATTGTACACTAACTGGTCAAACTGGTTTAAACTCTTCATCATGGGAAAAAAAAAAAACTTCTGTACGTGGAAAAAAACAAGTAAATCACATACCTGCAGTCTCCAGGATCTCACCATTGCCAAGACTCAAAATGCAACATGCATATTAGAATAATGCGTGAAAGCGTGTTGGTACATGATTCGTCACGCTGCAGCTTCACACCTGAGTGGCCTGGCTCGGGATATGAACACCCACAAGCAACACCAACAAGGAGGATAACCTTCACAACAGGTCTTTAAAAAGAAAGACAAGAAACAAAAGTCAACCGGCCCCTCCCATGTTATTTTGGGATCACATCTCACCAGGTGAATGTCGGGTTCAATCCCAGTGACATTTAACTTACAAACAACCGCATACAGGTAAGAGCAGGAAGTAGGAGTGAGAGGAAAACAGACAAGTGGATTCATGACCGAATCCTGTCTGAACTTTCACTCAAAGCACAAATGGCCAGACTTAAGGCGTATTATGGCGGGCTTGTTATGTGAAGACCCGGTGTGCAGGAAAGCAGGAAGACAAAGGGGTGGAAGACCAACAAAAAATGCTGAAACTCTCAATAATCTCGACAGTAAAGCCTGAAGATCCAGACAGAAGATGGGCATTGTGGGTAAGGACTGTCTCTGTGGTTGATTAGGGTTAAGTCAACTTGAGGGCACCTCAGTAACAACAACAAACAAACAAACAAACAAACAACAATAACAATAACATAATAAGTGGTCATTACTGCTCACAGTAAAATTAAGCTTAATGATTATTCAAAAATACCCTCAAAAATCCCCATTCAAATCGAGCACTCGTCAAAAATGCAGTATCAAAACCTCAGGCAATCAAATAAACATGCAAAGGAAGGTGTACGTCTGGCACACATTAATATCTAATCTGCTGAATCCTACGGAGAAATTTTAAGTACCGCTCTTAGGGGGGTGTGATTTTGTTTTGGACAGGAAGCGTTATGTAAATTGTATAGCATTGAGTTTGTTACTGTACTATTTATCTATAGTTCATTAATAAAGTTCCTTTAAAAAAGATTTTTTTTCCACCACACAGACACATGCAATGAAATTATAAAGGAGACTTACATCTTACGGCCAAGTCAGAACAAAATAAAACGTGCGAAGTCAGGTAAACTGGCAAACCTTCCGCTGAACGCCCCCCAGACATTTTAATATAATGACATTCATACCTAATTATTCTAATAGAGCGCCACCTTCCCTTTAGTACTTAAAGTGGCTGTGCTGCACACGTTCGCTTTGCCATTAACGCTGCTTATTGCCGCGTTTACAAACTGTGCTAAAAGGTCTTTTCTAACTTTTTAAAGCACATTATTCAATCGCACGCCTGTGATCTACCCCGCTGCCTTATTCTGACCACCGAACACATGCACGTCCTCAAAGGGGAAGTTTTAAAGTGGATCGATCTTTTAAAATAAGTTTCTAACCAACGTACGGTGCCGCGAACTACCTCGGTGCGAAGCTGCGCGGTGCCTCTTGCCCTTTCAGCAGCGCAGAATCGGCTCCATGCCTGGCTGAGGCACCCGGTCGGCGACTGAGCGGCAGCCGCGGAGCGCCTCCAGAAGGAGCTCCGCCAGCTGTGACATCACGGCTCTCCATAGTAACGGAAACCCCACCTAAGCCCAGCGTACCTGTCAGGCGCGCAGACCTACCCCCCCGTCCCATACCCCAAAGATATACCATCTTCGGTATGGAAGACGCAACATAATACAGGAAACACCTCAAATATAGGTTAGTGCACGTGGGGTGTATTACATAAAGAATAAGGGTGTGATGAAAATTATCATTACTATTTTTAGTAGTAGTATCGTAGAAGTATTTTTCTTACCAACTCTAAAAAATGTTGAAACGCAGGATCTTTTTCTATGTGTACAGTAAAGACATTTTGCTATTTATCTTTACTATTATTATACGCACCACTGCAGGAGGCCTATTGAAGATAAATTGCTGTTAAATAACTACAGGTCTGTCACTGGTGGGGGCACAGATGGACGAATGGGAGTACAAAGAGGAACTGGATGAAAATGTCTGTGATTAGTCACAGATGGGGTTACGGGGAGAGGAGAACTAGGGAGGGACAGATGGACACGAAAACATCTGCAGGTCGGATTTAGAGACAGATTCGGTGGAAGTGCAACTGTTGCAGATGTTGCAGGCAAATTTATGCGGAGAGCAAACTCCACAAAAAGAGTTCAGGGTCAAACGCGACAACCGACTGCAAACGAGCTTCATGTACGTCTGCTCGGGCACATTAATGTAGGCAGAATCTAAAAAAAAGCCAAGCGTTACTCAGATTGAACGACAGGGACCCTGGGATCGCTGCTGCAGAGACTGTGGGGCAGATACAGCAGGAATGCAGCCGTCGTCGCCCCATCTTCCTTCGGCTCAGAGTAACTGTACACCGTGTGCATATTTGCCGTTACTCAGCGGTGCGAAATGAGAGGTTTAGCTGTGAACTCTGTCCACCTTAATCCGCGGGGATGGAATGAGAGCCTCGCTCATTCCTGAGGTTTTGCGGGACACACGGCGTCCCCCCCCAGGGCAGCCAGTCAATACGGAGACGCCCTGTCGCCGGGTGACACGTCGCGACCATAACAAGGAAGCTCGTTACATCTGAACCTTTCAGTCTCTCGCGCCAGTAACTCCTGAGCCCCTCAGACGAACGCATCTGACGAGTAATTCCTGTTACTTCTCTCACGGCGGGGGAGGTGCCATGTGAAGTGACCTTTGGGGGCCCACATGGTACCGCTGACCTTCGTGGTGCCAACACGCACTACGGGTCTGGTACTGGTGGGGGCACAGACGGGCAAATTTGGCCAGGCGGCTGCAGGTTCCTGGGAGAAGATACGCTCCATGCGTACCAGCCAGGTGGAGGTCAGACAAGCTCTGGTGGGGTTTAGGCGCCAACATGAGTTGCTCCAGCAAGCGCTCGGCACTGAATCAGTCGGTAATTTCTTAACATTCCAGTAACGCTTCTCAAGGTCAGTTTACCGGACGTCTAGATGACAGAAGTGCTTGAGCTTAGTGAAAGGCATCCCCTCAAATTAGACCCACTGTAACACAGTTTCTAATAAAGTTCACGCACCTTCCACACCAGAAGCACAATGCAGCACGCACAGATCATCTGGAAACTATTATAGTGTGGAAACCAACACCACGTTGACAGGGGGCCAGGTAAACCAACCCATTCCCGGAATCGCTCCCAACATGCCATGACGACGGGGTGGTCGAGTCGCCGATTGCCATGACAACCAGGCAAAGGGGTGGGGCCTACCTGCTCCTGGAGACAGTCCTGATGGCCCATGATGGTGGAGGCATGGTGGGGGTACCTCTGCTTCAGATGCTCCAGGAAGGCTGCTCGCTTACGCTCCATGTGGGGGGGCTTCAAGGCGGCCTGCTCCTGGGGGGCACGCCCGCCTAGCGTGTGTCTCCTGCAGGGGATGCTGTGGGGGGGCCTGGCGTCCACGCAGCTGCCCCCATTTGCGAAGCCCTGTTTCCTGCTTGGGGGGGTGCTCTGCTCCGAAGAGGCAGTCCTCAGATTGCCTTCTGGGACAGGAAACATAGGCATGATCACTCCTCCCCCACTACAGTCGCCCCCACGTCGTACCACTGCTAATTATCATCATAATAACACTTATTGCGCGACTTTATAAAATCGGGCGGTGGGGGTTGAACGACCGATTTGCCCCAGACCCTCCAGAGTTATTCCTGTCTCCTCTAACTACCCTAAGAGTCTCCTCCCCGACATTACACTCTATAACACTGTTTATTCATTTCCTTCCAAAGCCATAATTAACCGACACTCCACATCGCCACAGCAGTAGGCCGTCTCCCGGGGTGTGCTTGCGGCCCGGGACAGGAATGGATCTGCCTCAACACCATGGCCCGGAGACTGTGGCACCGAACCAATGAAGCCCAAAAATGAGAGAGAGAGAGAGAGAGAAAGGCAAGCTAAACACCCCAGGGTACGGGGCAATGAAATTACAGATTGCGAATGTCACGGCAGGAGAATTAACTTCAATGAAAACTTTCTCCCTCGGGGAGGGTAACATGTGGCTTCAAAGATCCAGAAAGGCGAAAGTGGGCATGTTTGAACTACACCTGCCCTGTCCGACTACATCTCAAGCGTGTTTAGGAGAGCAAAGGAACGTCCAGGAAAGGGACTAAATATTAAAACTACATCTTTACTTGAAACAAAAGAGATCCGAGTAAAATCATACACCCAGATAGAATGCTGGGGATTAACAATAGTATTAAGCGGTAAGAATACTGGGGATTTAAAGTATATTTTTCAGACAAGGGCGACGGCTCAGCGTGTAGCGCTGGTGCCTCACACCCCCAGGGCTGAGGGTAGGACGCACACCCCCTGCTCAGCTCGCATTGCCTGCCAGAGTTTATGTGGATCTTCTCCCACAGACCAAAAACAATTTAAAACATTATTTTATGTCATTATCGCTCAAGCTTTATTTAGCAAATAACCTGTTTCCTTTAATGCCCTTGGGAACGACCACAAACTCCTACTTTTTAAAGAGCGACACAGTCAAAATGAGTGCTGCAGAGGCCAGGAGAGACTGACAGAACAGAACTAGAACTTATTTATTATTATTTGTTTTCCAACATCTCCCACAGGAAAAAGAAAAAAACATTTAGGAAAAGCAGCTGTTGTATCCATCATGGCTGCTGGCATTTTGGCTAAACGGTCATTAGCATCACGCTAACACAGACGCTGGAGTGGCCCTTTGCTGACGTGACCTGGAAACTGCCACTGTGTTCAAAGAGGAAATCATCCTTTCCCATCCCGTGGCACCTCTGCTCAGTCCCATCTTAGCGTGCCTTTGGCATGTCATTAAGCTGAATTCAGTACACACCCAGCAAAATCCTGCAAAGAAATTAGCCAAACAGTCCAGAAGGATTTCCTACCCAATTATTAGCCTTGTTGAGGGGTTTTTATTGTTTTACTGGTTTGTTTTACTGATGTACTTGTGGAGATATCTTATAATCTCTGAGTGAGGGCAAGATGTGCAAGAATATCCATCCATCCATCCACTTTCTCTAACGGCCTGTCCTATTCAGGGTCATGGTGGGTCTGGAGCCTATCCCCGAAGCTACGAGCACAAGGCAGGGAGCAACCCAGTGCAGACGTGCAAGAACAGTAACCAAGTAATCACCAAATGAACCAGTTAATGTATAAAAATGAATACAAGCGCTTTAAGGTTGTCAGGGCAATGCATTTTACATTGTATCATTGACTGATGACCATGTTATATTTTTGGCGAATGTGTGTATTGTCCATCCAAGGCCTCAGTATGTCACACTGGTTGGACGTGGCGACTTAACAGGGTCAGCCAGGTTCTGCCTCGAAGACAAACCGTGGGCGGAGTCCGTCAGAAGCTGCAGCAGCAAGCTGGCGGCTCGTCTGCGAGGAGCTCCGGCGTGTTCTCACACGCAGACCAATCAGATAAGGGCAGGCCTCTGGGGTGCGTTGCCATGGAAACGCAAGATGGGGCAGCAGAAGGGCGATACAAGTTTCATTAGGTAGACACCCCGGCATGGTGGATTCCCATCCCAGGCTGGGGGGCGCTGGGATGGGATGAGCAGGTTTCATTTCTGTACGTGGCGCTAAGCTGCACTATGACTATCGGTACAACGACGTCTGTGAAAACTGAGGCGCCCAAGAACAAGCAGACAAAATTATACACGGACAGCACACTCCTTGATAAACGACTGCCCAGTAGGGATAGGGAGGTTTCTTACAAGCCATAAGCACCATTTAACATGTTTGGAGACGTTAAACTATGAGACGGGATCCCCTGAGAGGTTTTGTCGACCGGACCGGATCCACCAGAGGGAGCCGATCGAGAATTACGACCGCCGTTGTTCAGCGCCCGGAGCAGTTTAGACGGCTTCCCGGGATTCTCGCGGCTAACGTCTCCCAGGAGCGACTCGTCTTCTGCTAAAACCGGCCGGGCTGCACGTGTTTGCTTAGGCAGGAATGTGCCGGCTTCTGCCTAATACGCGACCAGCAGAACAAAACAGACATTGTAGGTCTTAAAAAAGCAGCATACCTCCTGATTCTGAAAGCCAAAATATTAGCGATTTTAGGAGGCGAGACATTTTTTAATTTCCTGGATTTCAGACATGCACAAACAGTCAAACGAGTGTTAAGATTCAATCTAACAGTATGTATTATAAAATATAATTATATGGAGATAATAAATTATAATCTATGAATCATATATAATAAATCCGACCATCCGTCATTTTACCGCTTATTCCGGCCAGGATCACGTATGTAATACGATATGCAGTTAACATTTATTTTCACTACTCTGGAGTCCTAGTTCTTGACTGCTACCATGCGTAATATCAAAAGTCTAATGCTAAATTATTTGTAAATGATACTTTAGTAATAAAGAATTCTTATTCTGATTCATTATTAAATTGTGATTCATTATTAAATTATTTATTAGTGAAATAATTGAATAAGACAATGACTTCTCAAATAAATCAGAAAGAGTGAAGCATACATTGGATTTGCTTGGTCCTCGGGTGCGCTGGATGATACATCAACAATTCTTTTCAAATTAATTCATTAAGAACTTAGTGGAAATAACCATCCGGTTCATCCAGCTCAGCTGGGCCGGTGGGGGGGGGGCAAGCTGGGCAGCAGCCAATGACAAGCATGCAGAACGCATCACCTGACTTGAAACAACTGTTACGTTCGCCATTAAGTGAGCTGTAAGACAGCTCGACACAACCTTTGGCTGCTGCTCGCCGGTTCAACCTCAGCCAAAGAAATATGACCCTTCCTGGAACTCCCACCTGGTTCCACCTCGGTCTTCTCCTTTCCTGCAGTCTGTAACACGCTGTACCTTCTTTGGAAAGCATCAGTAAGTGCATATATCAATGACACCCTGACACGCTAAAACAGCGATAATGCTCCTCACTTCACCCTCCCCCCCATTCCCAGCGGCCCTGCTGTCTGACTTCCTGTTGAAGGAAGGAGCAGGAAAGCCCCCCCCGACACGCTCGGCCAGCGCTGACCAGCTTTGCTTTCCTCCCCCACTGGATGGATACTCTCCCCCACGTGGGTTCTGAGGTGCAGCGCCCCCGTGAGGTGGCCCACAGCCCGGCCCATTTTGCAGGTCCTGACTGCCGGTTCCCATGGCGACCGAGGCTCACGGGAACATTACTGGCATTATGTGCACGATGAGCTAAATCATGTGAACCTACTGGTGTGGAAACGTGCGACAATAAGATGCCTGGGAGTCTGAAGCTTGTAAATGCGATCTGGACGAAGACGGACAGAGCGAGGCAGTCGACATAAACGAGGGCAAAAGGGAAGACAAAAGAGGGAATTGGCGAACGGGCTTGTTTTCCTGGAGTCTAGGTACCTGCTTCTGGAAAGTATGTGTGCATATTTACAGGGGTTAAGCACATCCTCTTGCAAAGACAGCACGGAAAAATACGGCGAGCTGTCATCATAAGAGGAAATTCAGCGGAAGACTTTCCTAGAATCCAGTTCCAGTTTTTCTGCTCCCAACAGTGGGACTGAACCACTTGTGTCGTTTATAGGAGGCTTGCGTAAGAATCGTAAATGTGCCTCACAAGCAGTCTACAGCGACTACTGACTATTAGCTGGATGGCAAAGACCACCTGCTGAAAGCAGACCCGACTGAGAATCGGACTCCTGTCATTCTGTCCACGCCTCTCAAACTCCTTGACGAGAATAATTATCGGCACCTAGCTATGTCCACACCCCCCCCCCTCCCCTGGGACACCAAAAAAGGTTCCAGGCTTCATCGCGGTAGGTGGTGACAGAGGGGACAATGAACTATGTGTACAGCCGTCTCGTGGTCCCAGGCACATCGCAACAGGCCTAGGCTAGGGCTGTCTGCAGCGCCCCCCCGCCCCCCGCCCCAGGGCTGCTACAGTATAGTGCTTCTCGAAATATTGCCCCCGAAAGATTCCCACAACGCTGCCTCCCACTAACACAGTCATATCAGCTTATGTTCGGTCATTTGGAGTGACCCCTTTTAAAGACGGTTACGACGATGGAGAAAAGGCACAGGCAGACAGAAGAAGGGAACTTTAGGCTCAACATGACCGTAAACATAGGGAACATGAGCCGCGGACACACGTCGGGACAGCTTCAGGACGTTAGATCCAGAGAAACGCCTGACCGAAGCAAGACCACCGGCCACTAGCCAACATTAGCTATGCTAACATCCTGGGACAGATCAGGCCAAGCACTGGGGAACCTTGCATGTAATGAAAGTACATCCAGTGTAACAGGGGCTCCGTAAACAGTGTCTCCCTTCGTGTGAGCACAGAGCCTTAAATCTCCATGTCTGCGTTCGGCATCTGCACCCTCCCTGACATGTCACAGCCCGTCCTCTGCTCCTGCAAGCTAGGATCGATCTCCCGGCCAACCGACAATCCCTGGTAAGCGATGGACACAAATGGGGCAGAAAGGAAGCTTCCATCCCTCACTTCATGCCCCTGGCACGTACTTAAGTGGGGGAGAGGACGTAAGTGACGTGAAAATCGTCGCGCCCAGTCAAAACAAACCCCTGACTGGCCCCAATCAGGCCTGCAAGAAAGACGGAGAAAAACAATATACCTGGTTTGTATTCCTGAATGAGAGAAGGGAGTGGAGGTGGTGATTGACATTCGGAAAATGAGAGAATGAAAAACGTACATCAGACATACATCATAACCTTTGAAAACAGACACTGTCTTTTGAATGCGTTCAGCAGACCAATATCCAGGAAAACAAAGTCAAATGTGGGCCATACCATCTCTGAAACACCTAGAAATTATCATTATATTATAACCCCCGTTAAAGGTAACACATTGATGGTTCCTCGGAAGGACTGATTAGTTTACTTTGAATCCGCCACATTCAACACATTCAAACCTGCCTGTCTGATCTTGTTCCTCCTCGTAGCTCAGCAACGTTATTCCCTCTCTGGTGCTGCTCTACCTCCCGATAATAAAACTGCTTGTTTTTCAGCGAGGTGGGGGGGGGGGGGGGGGGGGGGGGGGGGGGGGGGGGGGGGGGGGGGGGGGGGGGGGGGGGGGGGGGGGGGG
>JABFEA020000085.1:12445529-12467285 GCA_019775915.2 Cyphomyrus plagiostoma
CGTGCTACAGGAACGTGCAGCGCCGACGACTATGCTGCCCCGGCTAATCTCTGCTGCCCCCCCCACCCCACATGGCTATTCCCACATCTGAAGACTGAAAACAAGCTTCCCCTTGTCCCCCCCCCCATCTTGAATTAGTCCTGTTATCACTCATTCAGGTACAAAGGGCCACACATGGAAACACTGAACCATTTTGGATCAAAGCAGAGACAGGAATCAGTTGATAGAAATGCCCCCTCCCCCCCCCCATCATGTAATGAAAATACAGTCACATTCACGTCAGCTAATTTATTATATTTTAACACCAGGAAAAATGTATCCAGCGGTACCCAGCGAGCAAGATGGGTCTGTTGTTTCTAAGATGTCCTTATGGTGCCACTCTGGCTAGAAGATGTGGTTTCAGCGTCCAGATGATGGTCCTCCTCTCACTTTAGACCAATGCCGCGTTGAACCGTCTCCATGAATCGTTGAGCCCCCTTCCAAAAAAATTGTTCAGACACCCACCCGTACAGAATAGTACTTTTAATGGGGCTAAATATGTTCAGTCTCACCTATTGCTCAAAGAGGTCATTTGGCCACCAATTGTCTAAGACAGCAGGTGGCATGTTGTTGATGTTCCCTCAACCTAAACCACTATGTTAAACATCTGGCCATGAACATCCTAGATCGATAGAGTGCACCAGCCTTTGACCTACTGACTTTGTGCTAGATCAGAATAGCTAGTCTCGTCTAGTTGGGGGGAGGTGGTGGAAGCTTCGACATGTGATGACACCCCCAGCGGGCGGATTGCAGGGTGCGCATCTCAGCAGTGCTGGGGAGGGACTGAGCTGCATTCCTCAGGTGTGCGCGAGCGTGTGTGACGCAGTGTGAGGTCGGCCTGTGTACGGAAGCTGCTCACCACTGGAATGTGCAACAGGGAGCAATTATTCAGTGACCTGCCTGGTTCCCTGTTAACACGTGTCAGGGGCCAAGATGGATGGCACGAGGAACTAGCGGATTAGAGAAAAATCCTTTTTTTGGCTCACAAAAAGAAAACAATTCAACAAAGGAATAAACTTGTGCCCACAAAAAGTCAGCTTATCAAAACCCACAGGTAGCCACATAACTTAAACCAAACAAACTGACCTTCTCCTAGACAAGACACCATGAGGGGTATATATACTAGTTGGCCAAAACACAAAATGGGTAAAACCAATAACAAATACCACAAATACACCAATACAAAAATCAGCTGATGTTTCAATCAAAACAAACAAAATCAAATTAAATTAAGTCAATCTGAAAAAATATACTTAAACAATAAAAAGAAACTAAATGCAAACTATTCCACCCCCACGGCAAACAGCCAGTTGGACTTGTCCAATTTCCTGCATTTAGCCCAGCTATCATACTGACCACCTCTTCTGCCTGGAGTAGCAAGGAATCCTCCCCTGCATTCCACACTCGCTAAATCAAAAGAAACAAATAAACTCAGTAAATACTCGACACATTATGCCAGTTAACCAAATATGCGCGCCCCATCTAGTGAACTGGTTACATGTGACAAATAAAGAAATGCATAAACAAATGAGATGTTAATTACTAATATATTGCAACTTAAACTAAACAAACTCAGAGAATGGCAAATGACCATAAATGATACCTCCCTTCAAATTAGCTGGCCATCACCACGAGGATCCACTTAGGTAGCACCAGTCATCACTGCTTAATCTGCCAAATTCAATTATTTGATGTTGATTCAATTGTCTATTCAATTTTATATTGAGTTATAATTGACAGCTTAAAATGTAGCAATGTTGATTAGTTCCTGGAATCCCATCCAGTGTTACTCCCATTATAATAAGCAGGTGAAAGAAGGATAGATGGATGGATGGATGAGTAACTAGAATTGCCTACATTACAACTGTTTTTGGAACAATGTTGCAATCACAACTGCTCAGAACCACATCTACAGTCCGCAGACAAATGTCCATGCATCCATACACCTGCAGGAGCCTCTTGAGAAGAAACTGGAGATCTCCCAGAGATTATGGAATTTTACATAACACTGTATGACACTTAGAGAATGTAATCCTTAGGATAATACTATAAAGATGTAACCTGAAGACCATAATGTGACTTTGTAACTGTTAGAGAATTTATGCCAATTACTGTTGCACTGTATGATCATATAAGTATCTTTTTCCATCTCTGTAGCTTTTCAATATGTTGAAGCCAAAAAATGTAATCAGCACTGTAGCTGAGCAACATGTCACCAACTGATATAAGAAGGCTTGCTACATGCATGGGGTGTCCAGCCTTGGCTGTATCCTGTGCAGATGCAATCAAGACCGACTTTGGAGTCATACACACGCGGCTCCTGGCTCCTGATTTAGCAGAAGGAAAAACCACGAGACGTCCTCACAGTCGAGTGGCGAAGTAGAAGGATGTGAACCGGCATGAAACACTGGTCAGGAACACGATGTGGAAAGATCTCCCAGTGGCCACCCAGTACGGCTCAGCCACACGTCAAATCAGCATCTAGAATGAGGAGGAAGTTTAAAGATGTGTTTCCAGTTCGCTTTGTTGAATACGAGCTTGGATACCCTATAAAATCAAAATGTACGTAGAATATTCAAACATCAGCTGACTACCCTAAACCCCCAGCTCTAATTACCTTCACCCTTGTGCTTTTTTATATCAAGAAGGCTTGGTGATGTCATCAGTGATGTCACAAGCTGAGGTGGGAGTGGTTTGCAGCTCAGCAGGTTAAAACCCCTGCCCAGGGTGACCCATCTAATCCTAGATGGGGGGGGGGCACTATAACGTACTCCAGGTTTTACAAAATCTGAATCTGAAAGCCTCCTGTGTTTGGCTGAATAGTTCAGCTCTTCTTGTACTTTTACGGGTTAGTTTCCTTGATTGAAAGACTCATCCAGCTGTTTCACATTGACATCAGTGACACACGCATGATTATAGGAGACTGACCAATCAGCAGACAGCAAGAACTCTGTGCTAAAGTGAAATCCAGGTCCGTTTGATTGAAATGGTACTTTACAAGCCCTCGTAGTGTCCCTCCTGACATGGATTAGGTGGTCACCCTATTCTCGCCTGTAATCGGAAGGCTATTGGTTTGAATCCCACGGCTGGCAGAGTGATGCCACTTTTGGGCCTACACTCTTTATTGCTCCATGGGTGGTGGACACTGGTTACGCCTGCAGCGTGCTAATGAAACACCAGCCCTTAGCTGTCTGTGTGTCTCATGAAGAGGAAGATGGGACAGGCAGAAAGACAGCTTCCTGATGAATAAAATATCACGACCAGCGGCGGAACAAGCGCACAGAAGCCCTCTGGGCAAAACACCGATGTTCTCTTCTGACAGACCTGGAGATAATGAGTCAAGCATTCGATCTGCAACAAGAGCCCTTTGTAATAAAACACAGTGAGACTGAGGCACAGTACAGTCCTGGAAGAGCGGAGAGTCCTGGAAGAGTAGAGAGTCCTGGAAGAGCGGAGAGTCCTGGAAGAGTAGAGAGTCCTGTAAGAGCGGAGAGTCCTGTAAGAGCGGAGAGTCCTGTAAGAGTAGAGAGTCCTGGAAGAGCGGAGAGTCCTGGAAGAGCGGAGAGTCCTGGAAGAGCGGAGAGTCCTGGAAGAGCACAGAATCCTGGAAGAGCGGAGAGTCATGGAAGAGCGGAGAGTCCTGCCTGACTTCACAAGAACTCAACGGTGACCTCAGTTATGGCTTCAGCCCCCGCATATCTACTGATAGCCACAAAGATCTTTAAATATTGCCTCTTTCATATTGCACAGAGAAAACAAAAGCAATGTTTGTCATAAGGAAGAAAACACAGATGATTTGTGAGGTTTATTTAAACCAGATGAGTGACATGTTAGTTTGGTGACTTCAAACGGATATTTTCCTCATTGTAACAGTAGGTAACTCCCAGTAAATTATGATTAGTGCGATAGGATGATGTGTAGTGTACTGTGCAATGAACTGCTGCCCAATTCTGTATGAACACGTGCTCAAAACGTAATGCAGCGTCTCTATTACACTGCCAGGAGCTCACAGGATTAACTTTTACAGTGTGTAAAATGTCCTGGACGGTTACATATACAAACATCCACTCCTACGACAAAAAGAAAATGCAAAGAAATGTACAGATGTACTCAATTCGCGTCCGACATCCTTCTGAGAGGACTGGGTCGGGATTTTGCCGGCAGGCCACTGAGCACCTTTAGCAAACATGTTATTTCAGTTAGACAGGTCAGGTGTCTTGGCTTTTCATTTTGGAATCAGATGTTATCGATCTCACATTTATACATAATAAATGTATCATAGAGGAATTCAGCCCCCCCCCCCGTCTCCTCTGCAGGGAAACATCAAAAGAAAATGTCCTTACTGGAAAATAACCTGCTTTGTAGAGTCGACTCAATGACACAAATGGCATCATTAACCTTCCTCTCCAGTGACTCCTCATGCTTCCCGCTGAGGCTCTGAGTCACAAACGCATCTGATGTCACTCGTCACTGAACTTTTTAAACAGCCCAGAAAATTGGCCACAGTCACGTTCCAGGTCCTCCTAATGCCCCATTGGTAACTCAAGGTAAATCACACACAGGTGAGGTCAAAAGAACCCATCGATGAAGTGAAGAGACATAAGTGACGCAGGTGTAGGTGATCATTGGCATTTTTGTAAGGTCACACAAACCACAGAAGCTTGTTTTTCCACTGCGGGTGAAGAAGAATGATCCAATTGCAGATGCTTCGGGGCAGACTGGGAAATGTTCTGTTTACACTGTGCCTTAATGGGTTCCCTAAGTTCCTCTTCAAAGTGGCCTGCACACTAAGGCATCCACCTATGTGCGAGATATAGGCGTTCCACGTATTTTGGCTAAACACTTTCAGAGCGAGCACACAGCTGAGAAAATTAAATGCCGACACCAAATTTGTTTTTGAATAGGAGGCAAATGTCTGTGCCACAGGTCATCTCCAGCTAGTGGAATAAATTTGACTTCTTTCAACAACTGTAATTCTTGTATAAAATGAGGAACTTCGAGGTGCCTTGAACGTCTTGCACTTTCGAGCAAGGTGCTTATTTTTGTGCTACCAAATGTTCATGCGTATCTTCTCCTGCAGACCATACGCTAACATCACCAGCTGCCGCTCGCCGTTGTCCGTCAGGAATTGAACCCAGCTGAGTTTCGCCATCTTGTTCCGATCTTCACGATAAACCAGAAGGCAGATTCTCAACGGCGTGCTCACTGCAGCAGAAGAGGAATGCGAAGATAATGCAGGCCTGCTGTAGAAGAGCTCACACGGTACAACCTGCCGGCAAGCTTGATATCACCATCATTCTGTATATCTGTGATTCAGCCAGCTAGGCTGGGACGAGGGCAGCCCATCTGAGTGCATGGGAACTTATCTTCCTGCTCTTGACACCGTGTACATTAACCCCAGGCTGTGAGACACGCTGCCATATAAAATGACAGCTTCCATTTGGGAGCTTCCTATCTCACACAGTGGCATTTTTTCCAATGAAATGTCACACATCTCTCTCATCCTCCATTACCCTCTTCACTGTCTGAGTCATTGCATTTCGTGCATCGCCATGTCCCTTTGACTCGTTCCCTAACCACTTAAATGCCCAAAAATCCGTTCTGTACACTGACAGCTGTCAGTGTCTCTGTACCTCTGGCGCCCTCCAGAGGACAAACTGGAAATATATTTTGAAAACCATACACAGCCCTCAAGCCCTTTCGCATAATAACAGAACAGCGATGTTTCCCACCAGCATGTCAAGCCCCTCGTGCAATAGTGACCCGGTGTAACACAATTGGTTCTTGTGGGTCAGAACTCCCCTTCTCCCGTTAACCCATATGCTTCTGTAATGATAAGCCATCTCGTGAAACGCTTCACTGCCCCCCACATTAATTAATTACTTTATTTATTTGCATATGGGCACATTTGCTAATCTCCTCGCGGGGGGTGAGAGCTGGGTTTGCTTTCCTTTTCTATTGCAGTCTGTTTGTGTAGGTCTCACTGGGTTAATTTACCAGCCATGTTAAAAGCCAAGGTTACCGCACGCCTGCGGTGTGTTTCAGCGCCGCGTCGGCGGGCCAGACGCTCAGTTAATCCACTTCGCTGGCATATTTCACCGCTTTTATCTGACGCTTTATGGGACGCAGCAAAGGGGCGGAGTGTCAGGGAGGACGTACTAAGCTAGCTCTTCTCGTGATCACAGTGACCGAAAAAGGGTGATTTGAATCACAGTACAGTCAAAACACGTGATAATCCAGTTTTCCTTGCTGTGCAGAACTGCACTGTAATTAACATCTCCCAGCCAGCCACAGCTGAACATGTCTCAAATAATTGGCTGACGGCCCATTTGTGACTTTAGTCTGCACACAATGTGCTGACCTCATTTCCACTGGAGGTCAGAGACTGGGACAGTTACAGTGTACTGTCAGCGTTATTTCCATTTAATAAGCTCTGTTAACATTAACCAAACACAATAGGTCAACAATGTTACAAATATCCTTTGATTATTTCGGTAGGTTAGTATTAACAAAAATATCTGTGGATTAAAAATGAATAATTTAATTATAGGATAAGGCTGAACTTAAGGATGTGTCTTTTACAATAGATGTTGTAATAAAATTAATTTCTTCCGTATGTTAACAGAATTTGTACCACTGGGTGGCAGCACATGTAAAGAAATCAAATGCACGTTTGTATTTTTGTTCTTATCTTGCCTTTTGTGTCTTTTTCTTTTTTCCCTTCATGATTAAAATGTAAATATATTTCTGTGATCAAACTGGGATGGTTTTAGTTTGAATTTAAAGCTGCCAGATAAACATACTAGAGCTCACTTCATCAATAGATTTGAGGGAAAAAATGTTAATTATTTCTAAGAAAGAAATATACATTAAATTAATTAAACCGATGTCTTAAAAGTGCCAAACCTTATTAATTTGTTTTACCGCCCACTACCATAAGGTGGCAGCACGAAAAAAATGCGTTAAATTCTTTAAAATACGATTGCAAAAGACGGTCATACAGGACAGACCGAATGTGTCAGGATTATGATGAAATAGTGGAAAGTTGTTATTAAAATGTCATTAAGCACGCGGCAGGCCTGTATATGACCTGCTTATGTCTATGTCCACGGGCTCCAAGTGTATTAGGCTTTTCACAGCGAAAAGCACAATGGTAACTAAGCAGTAATCTCTTTAATGGTAGGGTTAAATGCAACAGGACGTGTTTTATATCGTTTGTCTGGCTGTCAAAGTTATAACACAATGTCAAGGACCTTTTTACTGCCAGTTTCAATTAGTTCACTTAACTTCAGCGGGCATATTTGTGTCACTAGCACTGAAAAGCCACAGACAGCAAACAAATCAATTAGCGTCAAAGGCCATTTTCCCCATCAATTATGTAAATACACTTAGAATTACTTTTTAAATTTCATTCAGTTTCATCCCCATCTCGCAAAATAAACCAATCCTTTTTTTAACGAAAGATAATTCGATTTAGCGCGGCAGTTTCCTTATATGATGAGTATTTCAAACCTGAGGCGCGTTTCCCAAAAGCGTAGTTGCTAATAATGCTAGCAAGTACCGTAGTTGGAACCATGCACGTGACCGATTCCAAAAATGTAAGTTCTAATGGGGCCTTTTGGGATGTCTGGGAGACTTGGTAACTCAAGCTCCAGATTTTGCTGATCATCTTTTCCTGAAACTCTCTGCTCTCTCGGCCCAGCTCTGCAAAACTTGCCGGATTTTACTGTCTATTAGAATTTTTTATGAGATCTGATATGTTGGTATCTATCAGATATAAATATACATTTCGTTATATATCGTTGTTGAAAATACACATTTAGTTATACATTCTTTGCTTGTTCAGCAGAAAAATACTACAGTTCGGTTTAACAGTATAATGTATTATTAGCGATAATTTAAAAGATTTAAAAGAATCTAAAAAAGTTTTTTTCAGCTACGCCCTTAAAGAAACTTTAATATTAAGTGAAAAGTGCATAGACAGTGCAAGCTGTAGCTTTCGTGCCCTGAGGGCAGACTAAACGATTAATTAAAACGCCATATTGCATACCCCCCAGGGCAGACTCGTACGGAGCAGGAGAAGGAACGCCTGCCGTTTACCTCTAGGACCGGCGGCTGGGAGAACATACCTCAAGTATCTGTCAAGAGCTACTGATAACTTAGACGGCGAGCATTTCAGATCAAGAGATAATATATTCTGCTGTTAAAACCACATGAGAGATAATGCCAGTTAAAGGAGACGCAGAAAGATTATACTGGTCTAATGTATGTAAAGTTTTGGGGGTGAAAGGGCAATCGGCTTTGTACATAATAGGATAAAGCATGCTACATGTAAAGTGAATCTAAATTAGATTTCCCCACATTGTATAAAACCGCAGTAACAATTTCAAGGTTTTGTTGGTAATCCTTTTAGAGTATTTTCCGACGAAACTGAATTATCTGCGGGCGTTAAAGTTACATAAGCGAACCATTTCACATTTTGGAAGATGGTTTACTCGCCACTAGCTGTAACCAAAGATGTTTTATTGCCACAGATGAACTCCCGTAGGCCAACTTGGAGAAATATTTTGATTGGTCTATAATAATTGTTGCCTCACTTCAAAGGGAATTCGAACAAAACTATAACACCAATATTGATATTAAATAAAACTTCACGCGCTCATAACCTCAAGACAGTCGCCTGTTTTAATACGGACGTACACGTTTATGAAGTGAAACCTAAATGGCCTTATTTTACAGGAGAAGCTCTCATAATGATACTGCATTATTAGTAATGTAAGACATGTTATTGTTGATAACTACCAGTAATGTTTTACGATGTTTTTGAATGTTTTCACGGAATTTATATTAATGTTAAATATAGTCTGAAGACTATAGGCCTATATATACGCAGACATCAGCTGAAAAGTATTAGCTTGTTAATATACCTTTTCGGCTACTAACCTTTATAAAAGAAAATAAAGCTTTATAAATGACAACGAACTACACAATTTCCAAATCTACTAAGACTAAAACTTTATTGAGATAACGAATAAAGAGAGAATAATTATTTGGCCCAGCAGAATATGCTCTCTCACCATTACCTTTCACAAAGATTATTAATGTTCTTAAACTCAAACTATTGCTCAGATACAAACGACAGTGATATATGAAACTACAAAATTATTAATCAACAGTCCTGTTGTTGCAAGGTAAACATTTTGCTATGCGAAATAAAATGAACACAGTTATGAAATAAATAGCTTAAAATAACATTTACATTCTGGTATAGAGATAAAGTGTATCCGTTTTTTTTTGTTTGTTTTAAGGTGGCACTGGTTTAAATACAAAGTTCATAATTTTACACAGACACGAGCGCACATATACATTCAGGAGTCGATGTACATTTTGGATAAGGATGTTGATATTGAATTGGCCATTTCCTCGTCCCTTCTCCTCTGCGCCTGTATCTGTCTGCACCAGCTGTCGTATTCTGGGTTGGCCAAACACCTGTCAAACACGACGTCGTAATGGCCACTGCTGAGCCAGCTTAGCCAGATGGAGGGACGGGAGGCCCCTGCTTCGCCCAGGTAATGCACCATGGTGGACACGGTAGGACTCCCCAAGCTTCCGCCCGTGGTGAGGTGAATATCGACGCCGAGCATCTGACTCATGGCGAGCAGCTCGGGGTAGCCGGCCCACGCCCCGTCCTGCGCTGCGTCGATAATAAACTCCCCAATGTCCCCCTCGATTATGGGGCCAAACTCCTCCAGGTGATCGGCTATGTGGTGGACGGTGTACTCTCTCAGCTCCACATGTCTCGACTGGTCCCCATAAACAGCTTTACACACCGCCCTGTACAGACAGTTCCCGTCCGGAATTATGTGAAATCTATACATATTCCTCTCTTTGAGGTATTTGTTCTGTTTGTCCAGTTCTGTTAAGTAATTCACTACTTTGTAATTTCTTTCGGATTGGTCTTGCAGGGTATTTTGCACCTGGTCTGCGCTGCTCAAAGACCCCTTCACTGGTACGCAGCTCTCCCCTTCGCCGGTCTGCGGCGCACGGCAGCGGTTCTCAGTTACATCTGCGGAGTACCTGGTAGGTTCGGCGTCATTCGCGCTGTCCGGTGGAAACACCTCAGTGCCTCCTGCCTTGTCCATTTCCCGCTGTTTCTCAAGCAGTTCCACATGACTGAGAAAGTTGTTCAAAGATTCCGGATCCAGGGTGTAGCGATTCTCCCCGTTGACGACCTCATACCGAATCCGGTACGTGTTGGCGGAGAGCTGCGCCCGCTCGGAGGGCGGCTCCCGCACGACGCGGACGGGAACCCGACTTTCTACTCCGCCTGGCAGCGAAATGATGATTTCCGCGTTCGGGACCAAGCAGGCCGGGTCATCGGAGGCAGTCTCGTAAAATGAAAAGGCCGGCATGTTTCCAGCAGATTCAGTACTTTCCAGTTGGTTCCCGGCGCGTTTCTTCTGGCTGCAGTCGTTCTTTCAGGCGAATGGTCCTTAAGACTCAGTATGGAACCATTACAAAATCCAGGGTGACGGACGCCCCGCTGTAGAGCTGCATTTAAAGACTGCTATTTAAATACCACCCGAATGATAATGGTGGTTAAAAATATCTTCTGCCATCCACAGATATCTATGCTATGAATTATGTTTCCACTCCTGCGTCTCTGATTACTCTCAGGCGAAATCCATCTTTAGCCGCCTGCGTCAGTACTAAGCTCCCTAAAATTGCAGGGCTGCCCGAGATATCCCGATGCTTTCTTTTACATTCCGTTACGAAGCAGTTCTGCCGGACACATCACAAGCATTTGATCCACAGCTCCGAGTCTCGGAAACACAGTCGCTGGGATTGTTTGCCCTTCAGTATGACTTATGCGTCAGGGTGCTGGAATGCGAAAGGCTCGCCAAGGCGCAAATATAACCGCAAGAACATCAAGAGGCGCACTATCTCTCTCCGCGGTCTAGCGCTTAGCAAGTCCCGCCTTACCAATAGCTCTGCTGGTGTGGGAGTACCATTAAACATGGCCAATCAGTCGCATAATGTATAACACATAGTACTTTTATGTGATTTTATATTGTGGAAAAATACTTTCAGAGGAACTATACCGCGTATTGCCCTGTTTTGTGAATGTGTGTGTTGATTCACTGTAATTTGAAAATTTTCGTTATTTCTTCGTAGATTTTTCCTCAGGTGTTCTAAAACCTCTTATGATTTTATACTGATATTCAGCTCAAATATTCAGCTTAAAATATCAGTTGTTGATTAAATAATCAATTCAGTTTCTTAGTAATAGCAATAAGTATTGCTATTATATTACGAATTCCGGAATTATATTAGTATTCCGTTTCACCGTTTGTGCGACAGCCAGTCCCAAACAAGCTGGTGACGGCGCGCTGGTGAGACACTCGAGGGAACCTCTGTCACACTTCCCGGTCCTCCGCGTCTCGGGACAAATTCCTGGGGGCTGCCAGTACATGCGGCGTCAGAGCTGGGTGCTGACAGCCGCTGCCCTGTCACGACAGCCGCTTCTCGTATAAGATGAGTCAAAGGTGATGTGCTGGTTTAGGAAATGACCCTGTGAATGTAGGGTAGGGTCCCATTCACCAAAGGAACATCAGCAGTACATATAAATACAGGAGACTATATGCTTACCTTAAATGAACTCGTAATATTCTATTTGCTCTGCTACTTTTTGTCCGATGTGCTCTCTTCTGTCCTCTAAATCCATCTGCATAAAAGCTTCGGTTAAAACATACCTTGTTGCGGATTATTGTATTTTTCACCCATAGCAACTGAGAAACTAAACTGCACGTCACACATTAAATTTGGACCAGTACGCGGAATGTCTGTTTTGTTAAACTGAGTTTGCATTTGCTGACATAATTAACTTACTTAGAAAGAAAGAAAGTTCTAAGTAATTTGCTTTATAAAACGCATACAAACAGGGAAATGGCAATGGTGTATTGAATTATAATGCATTTATATAGGGATTGGCTAATTTTACGTTATAGACACATTTTCTAAATTACAGGTGGGCGCTTAGGGTATTGAACGGTTAACCTTAAAACACCCGAAAACAATTTAAAGATCGCAAAACTTTTTTTTTTTACTATGCTTTTAAACGTGCGGTTAAAAGAACCCATTTGATTAAATCCAATATATCAAGTCACTTATTTTGTTGGCGGGCAAGTGTAGGCCTATCTAGCTATTTATACAACGATGCCTTATTATGTAACTATGAGCACACGCCTATGTATCTTAGTAATTCATTTATTTAGACTTTATTTAGACTGTCAATGGACAATTTCATGGAAACCGGTGTTTCAGGTTTCCTACCGTGGTAACAATGAAAGGCTTGTCGAGGTAATTGTATTGATTTAATGCCAAGTAGTCCGATGGTTATAGGTGTTTACCTTTATACAGAAAACAAGGACAATGGTAGTAATAACGCTTGGGTTCAAGCACACTAAAGCTTTATATATATATACAAACATACATGCACGCATACATAGCCTACATAAAATACATACACACAGATACATACAGACTAAAATACATACATACATCTGGTTCTCAGACGTCTTATTTTGCTATTTTATTTATATATTTTACAATGTTATTCATATGATTTTATTTCTATATCCTACTGTGTATGTAGTACTCATTAATCAGTTCTCTTTAGCCTGGAAAGCACTTTGGGTCAGCTCCTGTTGTTTTTAAATGTGTTATAACATAAAATAATGTTATACGAATAAATGACTTGATTAATTAGGGACCCCCAAAAGTCCACATAAATGAGCAACGTTGCTTTTTAAAACTGGCCCCAAAAGTCTGCAGGTTAGGAGCGCAGCAGAATACCTGCCGAATACCTGCTAGTAGCTGAATAACACCTAGGCCAGGGGTGGCCAATCTTATCCAGAAAGGGCCGGTGTGTGCGCGGGTTTTCGCTGCAGCTCCCTAATTACATTACTAATTAGAGGACTGATTGGCTGAAGAGTCCTCACACCTGGGTTTGATCAGCTGACCTACAGGTTATCCCAAAAACCTGCACACACACCAGTCCTTTGCGGATAAGATTGGCCACCGCTGGCCTAGGCTATTGAATACCTGCTATAGGAGCTGAATAACGCCTAGGCTATTCTAAGCTACACAACCTAAGGCCGCGGAAAACAATCAACGTCCCGCCCCGCTATGGGAAAAAAATGAAATCGTTATTTACATCAGCAACATACGCCACTGAGTATCGAAGTTAAAATGTAAGCAAAAATCCATCTTGATTAAAGGTATACCCGTTTGTATGTCACCTCATTGTACCTCCAGGTACAGTGGTGGGCTGGCAGTTTATCCGGGGAGTACCCCAGCCTTGTGCCCTGTGCCGCTTGGGATACCCCCCCCCCCCTGCCTCCCACCTTCCAACCCAGACCAGAATAAACATTTGGAAGATGGATAGAGAGCCTATTCAATGCCATTATTTGTTTTAACATGAGCAAGTGAAAACGATATATAGTGTAGTTCAAAACAGCAAAATTTAACGATTTTGCTTTTGCAAAGTAATTAATATTTGATAATCGTACAAAAAACATTACATTGATTTTATAGCTAAAGGAAAGTCAATTATTTTATTTTACCCTAAGTAATTGTGGAATAATGTCTAATTTTAGAGAGCATCGTATTGCCTCAGAGGTATTGGATACGGCTGTAAGCTTGTGATGAGGTACGTGTCAAAGTCAAAAACAGAGGTGGAGTCCGCAGAGTTTTTATAAGCTGGAGTAGGATTCCCAAGCTCCTCTAAATACTGTCACGCACCTGTAATTATCGCGAACGTTTCTTTCCGTCTTTTGTGCTCCGACCGTCTGACCGGTAATAGGATGAGACGACTGGGCGTTTTCTTGAGACTCGGGGAGCGTTTTAAATGCAACAGAGTTTTAAAAATATCCAGTAGCCTAATCATCATCAAAATATGGAATGAAATGTTATATATTTCAAATAAGGCATGAGTCAAGGTACCAGAGATTTTTAATTAAAATATATATATATATATATATATATAAACGAAACTCTTCAATGTGAGAAAATCTAATCCCACTATAGAACCGAGAGCGCTGTCCAGGTTCCCGGGAAGGAAACCCAACAGCACATGGCCATCATTATTTACCTTTGTAACTGTGCTATTTAGTTGCATGGTAATTATTACAAAAGCATCACGACATGGATTTATACATCACACACATATGCCTCACACGGCAGACCCGAGTCACCCCTAAAATAACATGGGGGGGCACATATCGGCAGACCGCCTCACCATAAATAAATAAGAGCAAGTTCCTTATCTTTTATTATAAATCCACGCCTTACTGAGGCCAATTGTCTGCGCATGCAGAGTGCGAGGATCGGTTATTTATTATAATTTTTTGCAAACTAAACAGCGTCAGTCTTATCAGAAATGATGGAATCGTAGTTATTCTAAAATTATTTAAACATCTTCCTTACGCCACCACCATCCTTTCGCGACGTGATTATTGCATTGTGCCCATGGTAATGTCACGATATACATCGCGCGCCACGCCCGAGCGGGGGGCGAATTCGGCGCCCCTCAATATCTCAACTCCTTCAGACGCCACTGCCCCCGCTGGATCTAGCTGTCCTTGTCCCGTTTTTACATTCAAAATCTTTTCACTCTGTCCTAAATGCTACCAAAGTATAGCTTACACCTATTTCCTATCCTGCACCTGGATAGGAAATCTATACCACGGGTATTGTCTGTCTGTTGACAGCTGAGAGATATGCAATCCATTATCCACCCATCCAAGTCCTTCAGCTCTGTTTGTGACTTTGAGAGTCAGCAAGGCCATAACTTTGGTTGGAAAACTGGGGGGGGGGTTGAGGTCTCCACTCATTATGGAAAAAAGTGATTGTTGGGGTTGGTTGTATTAGCTGGTTTTGCTTTATTGGGGGGGGCTACAACCCCCCCATAATTTACGCCCATGAGAGACAGCCAGTTTAAGAGTTTTAAATTGCACTTCTGCCTGGTCTGGAATTAAATGTTGATTATCTTTTTTTGCAGTAATACCAGCCTTCACTTGATCTGGGTTCTGGTCTAATTAGTCTGTACTGATTTGGACCGCAATCAGCTGTGGTTCTGTACAGCAGTGCTTCCCAAGCCGATCCTCTGGGAGCCACAGCAGTCCATGTTTTTGCTCCCTCCCAGCTCCCTATGTGGACTGCCTTCAGGGAGTTCGGAGAGAGCAAAAACATGGGACGGCTGTGGGTCCCCCAGGGCTGGATTGGGAAACACTGCTGTGTCACCCTCTGTTTGCCAAGCCCCTCCGGTCTCTGTGCCTTCCGTCTCAGTGGCTGCAGTCCGCCTTGTTTAGCTATAGACGCGCCATGACAATGCCATGGCGACCGCTGGCAACGTGGCATGTCGACTGAAGCACACTTTAATCTGCCACACACCACTGCTGATAAGTAAAATCAGAGAGCGCTCATCATGAATAGCCTTTATGCTAACTTCTGAGATCCTAGGCTAATTATATTTTGAACCGTGAAATTCAGTCCTGTCGGCCATACTTGATTATTACTGTGGCCAAAACCATCCTACTTTTAAATTCTTAAACAAAAAGCTGGTGCCTGGATGTGAAAAAAATAAATACCTATGGTCGGTGTTATTATTTCCAGAGTGGTGCTGATTTCAGCTCTAAAAAAAAAGGAAGATTAAACTAAATGCCCGGTTTCCCGCAGCTGATCGCTCTTAGAGAGAGAAGGTCACGTCGTCCCCTGCAGGTCAGAGGTTTTAATTTATCATGGGCTGCCTCCTCGCTGGAAGTTCCCCATGTTACTAACAAAGTATACATGGTCCTGGGAAGATTACAGACACGCTTCCTATGGATTTGTTGTTTTCCTAATTTATCATTTGCAGTCTTTGTAAAATAAACACGGACAGAAGATTGTCAGTCGTCCGCGTAACTTTGGCAGACTGTAGATGTTCCTGCATGGGTCTCAGATAAGCTTCAAAAACACATCCTCGGGAGAGTGACTGCAAGATCCGACCCAGTGAGAGTGATCAGAAACAGTTCTCAGCTTCTGGGTCATGTCACAGTGTCTGCATTTTCATTCGCTGTTTACCAAGTTTCTAGGACATGTTACGTGCCGTAAGTTTCCAGGGGAATCCTACAGGTTCTCCGGTCCTCCCTCCCTCGTCGTCATTCGCCCGCTGCATATTGGCCCCACCTCCTCAACCAGGCCCCGCCCACGACGACTCCGATGCGCCGGTCGTCATTTCTGGGTTCTGAGAAGACAAGCCGGATACTGTACTTTGGGACTCGGGAGCTCTGCTCATTGTGTGGATTTGTGATTTGGATTGTTATTGCTTGACTTGTTTTGTGTATGACGGTTTTGGTTTCTGGATTTTGATTTCTCAGGTGTAGTCAGGTGTCAGGTGTAGACCTTGTTTTTTTGTTGACTTATTTTCATTTAGGATTTAGCTTAGCTTGGGGTTGTGTTCGTTAGATGTGGTTTTGTTTGTTGTCTCGGCCTGGCTCACTCCCGAAGTCTGTTGCACCAACCGTCTGTGAAGCGTCTGTGCATAAAATACAAACATTACGAAAAAAGATCCTTTTGTGTCCCGTGTTCCCTTTTCCCGTTCCCTGGTTGTCTTGTCGTTCCCTTGTCCTTTCTCTGTTTATTTTTCTAACGGTCCCCAACCCTACACTGGGGATCGTAACAGATAGGGCAACACGTGAGAGACAATACACCAAAAGGCCAGCAGGAGGCTGTAGTGAGAGATGAAAGAATTTTGCGGGTTCAAGTTATTCAGGTTTCTGCTCTGGAACGTTTTCCTAAGATGCCACACTGAGGCAAACATAAGGTTAGAAGCTTACTAAACCCTCAGTTATCAGTTAGAAGCGTATTATACCCTCAGTTATAACTTAGAAGCTTACTATACCCTCAGTTATAACTTAGAAGCTTACTATACCCTCAGTTATCACTTAGAAGCGTATTATACCATCAGTTATCATTTAGAAGCTTACTATACCCTCAGTTATGATATATGCAACAGGGTGTAATTTGTCCATTCTGATTACATTAAACACTGAGACAAGGGAACCAAACAGGCTCTTACTTGTTAAAATGGGTTGTATTGTCCAAATACATTTGTCTGGACAGATCTGTATGCCTGTGGGTATTCTATAGGGAGGGGGAAAGTCGGCAGAAACCTTTCACAATGAATTAAGACCTGATTCAGGAAATGATTCATTGTGTGTTTTAAACAAATATGTGTCCCATCAGTTTTATAAGCTGCATATAATCACGGCAAAGAGGTTACCTGCACTGTCAGAAAAAAACAGAACCAATTTGTACCTTTGCTTGTTACTGGGGCTGTACCCTCAAGGGTCTGCCAATAATACCTTAGCTGTATGCAAATGTTCCTTTTTACAGTACATAAAAGAACTATGAGGAATACCGTGACTTCTGCGCAGGTCATGCCTTTCTCTTCCTGTTTGCCTTTCCCGGCATAATCCCCTGTTTGATGTCTTTTTACTCTGAAACAATCATTGATTTTGAGCATCTTGTCAAGAAGGCAGGTGATTATTGTGTCAAGCCACCTTCAGCCAATTTAGTGATTTAATGTTAGGGTCTTGAGAGGAGAACAATCAGGTCGGGGCTCTTTGTATCTTCTCTCCTGCTTAGGGTTTAAAGGACATTCGGACGGCTTGAGTGGATGATAGAAGACAAATTGGGCACAGATAAGTCTGTTTTACCTACTGGACTTGGTGTTTCACCCCTCTTTCGCTATAGTCTTTATTTTCTGATTAGAAATCAACATTAATTAGATATTAGGTGTCAAAAGGTTTAGTTGCGTTTTTAAAAATATGGCGCTCTCCAGCCTTGCTGTCCGGGTCGTCTTGTCCAAAGCGCTTGAGCTGCGTCCAACCAAAGGCCGCTGCCGCGGGCAGATGGCGGGGAGAGCGCGCACACAAAACCTGCCACTCAAAGTGAAACAGATGACCGTGGCCCCAGAGAATCGCCCCTTTGTTCCTTGTGCTAATGAGAGCTCTCAGTGCGCTGGGAGAGCGCATAGTTAATCACCCGCAGTACCGCTGTGCGCCAGCGGGGGGAGACAGAGCAAAGGGATATGAGAGCATGTGCAAGCGCATACATCTGTACGAGGCGGAGGTACAAATGCTGTGTGCTATTATTTGCGCCATTTGTCCGGCTGGTCTTAAGCGTTAAAATGCTTTGATTGAACCACGTTTATTTAATGCTTTACAAGTTGATTTTGGTTACTGTTATAGGACCGCGGTTTGGATTTGCATTTCTAATGTTTGGATTGGGGATAGGGTTTTGGGTGGTCAAGCCAAACTCTCGGTCATCTGCTGAAACACGGATTTTGCCACTGCGGTGGGTGCCCGCGGCGGGGGAAGCTGGGGGCAGATGGAGGCGCTTGAAGCTCAGTGTGCGGCTTCCTTACCTCGGTGTCCGACTTTCCGATCCGGGGGCTTGAACAGTTGAACAGTTGGCATTCGCTTCTTTGCCATGCATAACTTCACACAGCATTATGTGCGATTTTTTTTTTTGCCGTCTGCGTTATTCAGCTTCGCTATTTGAAGTCCAACTCGAGGGGGTAATTATTTTTCTTTGTCTATTTTCATTTTTTCCTGCCTTTTCTAGCACTTTTCCTTTCAGAGGGCTGAATGGTTCCGTTGTATGGCAGTCAGTTTTATTTGTATGAAACTGGTTCTATTCTCCGCACTGTCTAGAAACCCACAGATTTGGATGCTCTCCAGTTAAAACAAAAAACGCATTGATAATATTTAAAAAGTGAGATTTCTTTATTTTACTGTGACCCCTAGTAACAATGTACCCAGTGCTTTCATAATGAAAACAGAGGCGTATAAAACAAAACAAAGTGGGTTTTTTTTTTTTTTTTTTTAGTGGGGGGGCGGTATTGAAAGGCTTTGAGTGTATGCAGAGCCCTCGGTGTGACAGGCATGGAGAGCCCTGTTAATGTCCAGGGCGTGAATGGCGGCCGGGCCGCGTGATTACAGGACCTGACGGAGTCCGTGTGGCCCCCAGACTGCACTCTTCATCGGCTTGACGTGTGATGTGATCCTGGTGACATGGAGCAGTGCAGTCACTGGCGGGGGTGGGGGGGGGGGTTTGCTACAAAGGCAACAAGACGTCGCCCCCCCCAGCACTCCTCCCGCTCGCCTGCAGACACACTGTGCTTCACAAGCCCCCCGGCGCTGCCGGGCCACAGCCAACCCCCCCTCCCCCAAACACAAGCCCTGCCTGGTTACGGCCCCTGCTTGTTAGACAGCAGTGAGGGACGTGTGTGGGGGGGTCCCAGCTGGCCCCTCCGACTTCCAGAATAAATTGACCTGAATGACAGGGGTGCACAAACACTATGATGTGTATTATCCCTGTCAATAAAAATGTCCCCATGAATTATGCTCTTTGTATATAATGTACTCTGCTTCTTTCTTCCGGGCAAAAAGAGGTGGGGGGGGGGGCAGAAAGAGAGAGAGAGAGAAACTCTCCCCTCCGGCCCAAGTTCTCTTTTTTGTGCCTCTTTTTATTATTCAGGAGAAATCCTAGGAGGCAGAAACGACGTCGCGATCGCTTTGTTGCCCCGATACCCCTCATATTTGCCACGCAGCTTGAGCGAGGGGGCCCTTTGTTCGGCCGGCGGAGTGGAATGGAAGAAAAAAAAAAAGCGAAAAGGACTTTCTGTAATTTTTCAGATGAGCTCAGTGGCAATGGAGGACACCCCCCCCCCCATCCCAAGAAAGGGAGGCCGAGGCAGTGGGAGGAGAGGTCAGGAGGCGAGGCAGTGTTTAGGAGGTCTGAGGGGCATGAAATGCTAGACCAGTCTGGCCTCTGCTGACTCAGGTGCCTCGTTCCAGTGGCATTCTGGGAAAAGTCACGTTGTCAGGCCTTTCTTACGTCACTCTTTCATGTTTTTACATTTTTCAAATGTGTTTCTGAGGGTGGCAGGGTGGCTTAGCAATTTCTCTGGCAGATTTATGCCTTAGGTCGAAGGTTTGAAGTATATCCCGTGTCGAGTTCGTCCATTCTCCACATACCTTCTGGCTTCCCTTCATATGCTCCGTTACTTTGTCTGTAGTCTGTCTGACATCCCATTTAGGCTGTTTTCTGCTTGCTACTTCCTAGGATTGGCTCCAGGCTCCCTGTATCTGGACCAAAGTGATTATGATTGGTGATGGGTATCATGTACCTGCTTGTTCTTACATAGTCATCTGCGGGGCCACTGTTGCCCCGGAGGTGCCGGGGTCCTGGCAGGCTGGTTAATGGCCATTTTCCGAGCCAGGGTGGTGGACGTGGCATCCGGCCTGGGGGGTGTGTGTTTGGCAGCGGTGTGTGTGGGAGCCTCTCGAGGGAAAGCAAACATGAGACAGGTGCTTTTACCAGCATAAGGGCGGGTCTGTGGTTTCACGCATAGCCATGTTTGATGTTCGCTTGCGCCTTGCGTAGCTCTGGTTACTATCTCACATATATGTCCCCACCGCCCCAGCCACCGCCACCCCCTTGGCGGCTCTGGAGAGGCAGGATAAACACGGAAATTGCCACTTCAGGAGCTGGGAAGCTTGTGGACGTGGCGCGTGTTGACACCCCACCCCACTCCCGCTAATGTGACAGGGAGCGTACGTACGCCATCCGGCCTGCCTGTGCTTGGTAATGCAGCAACATTCTTTGATGGCCGCCTTCTTTCTTGGGCCTGTGAAGCCACCTGCTGAAGAGCAGGGGGGGTGCAAAGGGCACCAGGACCCCTCCCACACTTGGCCCTTGAACCCGCTGGCCGGACTCTCTCTTCCAGGCCAGCGGAACAGCGGGAAGGGGCCGGCTCGGCTCAAGGCCGGACAGCAGGCCGCACCCCGGCAGGCCCCACAGGACTGAGGCCCCCCGGGTTCAAGTGGACTTTTTCTCAGGGACTGGAGGGTCAGGCCCTGGCGTGGCCCCTCTCTCTCCTCCTCTCCCTCTTTCTGTCTCCCCGAGTCCCTCTCTTTGTTGGACAGAATTTGGCTACAATGGAAGTCAAGCTAGAGGAAGACAAAAGCATCATAGAAAAGTTACAAGCCTCCAGTCTATTGTCCCGTCATAAATGTTCATCTGGTAACCAGGTAACAACGCAAAAGAAATGACTCGTTTATGAAAATCCGACGGCTGTGGCTGAAAAGGCTTTGTGGCGCCCCGATAAACGCTCTCTGATTCCCGTCATTTTTTTCCCCACACGGGTCAGGAAAACTGCTTTCGGTTGAATGCTGGTTGACTTCTGGTTTTTGAATCTCTGCTGCCCAGTGACAGTCGGAGCCTGGAGGCAGACCTGACTCAGGGTGGGGCCGCCTTTTAGGGCCCGGAGCAGGACATGTTCCTCAGGTGTGCAGTGCCTCTGTCCCCCTGTCCTCCTTTGGTTCCTGTTGTCCTCCTGGACCAGCCTCTGTCCTTTTATCAATCTACGGGCTTGGTGTGCATTTATCATTTTATTTGCATGCTGGCTCCCACCATTCAAATCTTAGAATCACTGTTTGGTTTTTCCAGAAACACCTCAATTGGCTCATCCGACCACTCTCCTGCTCTGTCTTCGTTAGACATCCTTTGGTTACGTCCTCTTGGCAACACCTGTTCTGTGATAACCCAGTACTCAAAGTGGCTTTGGGCTGACTTGTTCTGTGGAAACCCAGTACTCAAAGTGGCTTT
>JABFEA020000085.1:12479572-12515808 GCA_019775915.2 Cyphomyrus plagiostoma
TGGAGTCCTGCAAAGAGGACAGGTGGAGGGGAGTCTGAGTGAAGGTGGAGTCCTGTAAAGAGGACAGGTGGAGGGAGACTGAGTGAAGGTGGAGTCCTGCAAAGAGGACAGGTGGAGGGGAGTCTGAGTGAAGGTGGAGTCCTGTAAAGAGGACAGGTGGAGGGAGTCTGAGTGAAGGTGTGAGTATATAGTAGACTCATGTAAAGTATAGCTGCTTTAATTACCCTCTGCCTTTATAATGTTATGTATGCTAATTTGTAGTGCATGCTTGCTATGTTGTAGTCAATTACCTAGAAACTTTAAAATGTGTCTTTTTTTTTCTGGAAAATGTGTCAGTGCTTGAAAATTGCCTTAACTAAGGACCTATCATGTAGAAACCAGATCCTAATTCAATAAACATTAGGACGTAACGTACCACCTGGGTGTCAGCAAAAAGCAGCAGAAAAATAAATAGATGAAAAAAAATAATAATCCATGAAATGATGTCAAAGCAAATGTAAATTTACCATATCCTATTGCGAACTGTAAAACTTTTCAGTTAAGCCTTTTATTTTTTAACATAATTAAAATATATTCTTTTACACATTGGCTGTTAATCCAGCTCATATTAAAGAATATGAACAATAAAGGGATTTTTGGATTAATTTGTTGGGACACAGCCCTGAATCACAGACAGAGGCTTCCTAGCTAAGCTTCTTTAATCTCTCTCTTTACAGTCTATTGACATTTTGATAATTAGGAACTTCACTAATGAGCTTAACGGACATAACTCAGATAACTAACCGGCAGTCTTAATTCCCTCTGTCAATATGGAAGCTCTGAGACAGAATTTCCGATGCACAGAAGCTAACAAATTAATCTGGTAGATTACACTGTTATCCCACTGAAACATTCAAACAATCCAATAATCAATGAGCAGTCAACAGTTGTCCTTTTTAACCTCCTACATTAAAAAAAAATCACTGTCTCTTTGTGAACCTGAATTTTATACAAATGATGATAAAACAACCTAAACATATTTCTGTACTGTTAGGCATTAACATATTTTTATTTCTTATAGCTTTCCAGCTTGCTTTCACATCTATTCTCTGTCTATGAATAAATGAACACATTCACACACACACACACACATTTGTATTTGTATCTTTGGGTGATTAATTTCTAGGGGTAAAACTCTAACCCTAACATGTCGACCTTAACCCCTACCCAGCCCTAACCTTAACCATAAGTAACCAAACAAAATACAGGTCTTTCGACATTTTTAGTTTTTTGATCGCATTCACTGATTTTTATAAAATCAACCCCCTACCCCTCCACACAGAGAGATGAGCTCAGTGGTTCTCTCTCTCTCTCTCTCTCTCTCACAAACACACACACACACACACACACACACACACACGCCCAGTGATCACCTTCTGGCTGTAGGTGAACAAGCTAAAGCTTTAGGCCAATTGGACAGTCGCACTGAGGACAGTGTTTGAGTAAGGAGTTACCACGGAGGGCCCTGGCTGTCTCACACGGTGTATGATACCTGTGTGAGGGAAGCTGGGAAGCTAATGTTCGGGAGCAGGCGCGGTCACTCGATAGCTAGAGGAGACGACATCACGTTACCCCCCCTCCAGCCCACACCATGGGAATAGAGCTGATGCATCTCGCTCCTGACACCCTTTAACTGAACAATGCCAGATAAGGTGCTGACTTCCGTCTTAACTTCTGCAAAGAGATATGCAAACACAGTAGCCAGATGCCAGAGTGGGGACATGCATCCAGTGAGCCAGAAACCAATATCGACCAAGTCAATCGCGCTGTTCCATGCGGGATCCATCTAAATCTAAAAAAAAAAAATTATGCGAATGAAAAAAATCTTGAACTCTCCAGTCTCTGTCTGATGCATTAAAACATTTGTACGTCATGTCATAATTCTCTACGTCAGAAAAAAATGCCTAAAAAATACACAATGAAAAAATAAAAGATAAAATACCTTATTCTACAGACATGGACTTTAGAATATATTTTCTCCTGCTTTACTTCATTGTTTGTTTAAAAGCTGTTTTCAAGGTACACATTAACCAATAAAAGGTTTGCCTTTTATCTGTCATTGCGCGCTTACTTAAACAATCAGTGTTCAAATGCGACTTTTTCCACATGGCAAGGCGGTGTGGAAGGACAAAGTCGGCAAGTGAACAAAGAATCATAGCGGGATAAAGCCGCAATGTAGCGGCATAATAAATAGCGTTCGTTTCTTTCCCCTGCCTCGTCAGTGAGTCTGTCTGGCTCATATACAGCGACTACAGAGCTACGTGAAAGAGGCGTATACAAATCCAAGCCCACCGCATTAAACCGAAAAAAAAAAAACTATCTTTATTCATGGTAACTTATCAGTCTCAATTAATCAAGAGGAACAATAGGAATTGTGATGTGTTTAGGTGACCTCGAGAGCTGGGGGGTCATCGACGGGCCAGCTCTGTGCTCTGCGCCAGTCATGTGGTGCGACCAGCCAGCCGGGATCCTCTTTCCATCGACTCCGTTTCGGTTTTTTTCTTTTTAGGTGTAAAATGTTTACGGCAAGAACCGGGGGGGAGCGGGGGGGGTTAGAAAAATATAGAGAGAAAGGGAGGCAAAGGAGTACAAACACAAAGGCCTTTCAGTGTCGCGACGGAGAGTGGAGAGCGAAGTCCCCTCCTTCTCAGATAAGCATGTCCTCTATTCCCCTGTGTGAATGGTATTGTGCTCCTTAGTCCTCCACGGCTAAAAAGGGCCAACCACTGGTTTGATTCGGTTATACGGTTTGGTTAAGTTCCCCACCCACCGCCTTGGGGTCTATGGAGGGTGCGTGACCTGTTTAGAATCGCCCGGGGAAATGTCATGTCGCCCCTCCCTCAGAGGAGGATCCACATTCATTTGATTGGTATAAAAAATGATTGGGGATGGATAGATCACCGCCTCCCCGTCTCAGTTTATGGCACTTAGCAGAAATGCGTATTGTTTGCGGGGAAAACACGGAGCCGCCATCCCGCCAGGGCCGCGAACCAGCGAGGGCCGCCATCCCGCCAGGGCCGCGAACCAGCGAGGGCCGCCATCCCGCCAGGGCCGCGAACCAGCGAGGGCCGCGAACCTGTGAAAGGACACAGCGCCTCACCCTCCTCCTTTGAGAAGATCCGGTAGTTTGTCAAGCCGGAAACCTGCAAACCGCGTCCTGGTCCTGTTTTTGTGATGCGAATGTATATCCTGTTTTAATTGGCTTGATGCAGTAGCTCTGACTATTCTGAAATCCAAAATACAAGAAGGAAAATCCTCACAATGTGTTTTTATTTTGTTGTTTGTTTGTTTTCCTGTATTGCAGTTTAGTATTCTTTAATGTTTTAAAACAACTAAAAATTCAAGTCCGTCTGAGCCGCCGTGAAAGTCGCGGGCAGGAAGAGCACCCTTAACACTTTCCGTTTGATCCGGAAGCTCGTCGGGCCCAAGGTGGAAGGAGACTGGCAGAGGGGGCGGTTCATTTACGGCAGAATGCATTCGCCTGAATGCAATAAGGCGGACCGAATTGGGCCCCGGACAGAAAGCACCACTGCATTGTGGGAACACGACAGGCCACATCCTTGCACGCCGCCAGCGGAACGTTCCAGAATGTTATTTAGCTCTCCGCTTGTCCCGGGCCTCACAAAAACAGAGGAATTCCATCCTTCCCGAGATGCGTTCAATGGCTCTGTGACTATACTAACAATGAGTGTTTATGTCTTTAATTCATGTGGCATGTAACTGTTTTCCCCATTTGAGAGGGATGGGGGGGTTATACATTCCCAGTGGTGTCAAACACACAGTCATTTGGTCTCTGCTGCTGTAGACAGTTACATATAATGAGCGCATTGAAGACCACAAGTGACTCGCTCATAATTACATTTTCTCATCCCCTGAGAGGCTTCATTGAGAGACTTTCAGGAGTGTTTTCTTGTTTCACCCCCCCCCCATGTTTATTTAGGTATTCATAAGCCCCCCTCAGATTACACCAGAAAAGGGTCAACATCCTGGTATCTCACCCTACTCTTCCCCAGCGGGCACAACTCTGAATCTGGGCAAAGAGAAAAACTGCCATCAAACTTGCTTGAACCATGTGACCCTTGGCGACAAGCCTATAATCAATTACCAATTTCAGATCAAATATCTGTCAATTATGAATAATGTTCATTGGAGTAAGATTTGTGCATTTTGCTAGGCCATCACTCGATCTACAGCGATGACGTGATTCTGCCATAATTCGTTGTTTTTAAGCTGTTTTTTTTGTTCAGGTAGTTGGCTAATTTTATATTCCACTCAGTGCTACGTAACACACTGCTGTCTGTCGTCAATGCTGTTGCCATAGAAACTTCCCTCAGGTGTCAAACAGTTTTACCTTTAAATGTCTTTGAGGGATAGGGGGAATCAGGAGGGAGGGATGGGGGACGCTTGCAACTTAGTTTGTAAAACAACATAAAGAAGATTTTTTAACTGCAGAAATTAATTGGTTTCATTGCCCGCCCGATCAATGGGACTAGCTGGTGCGCCGGATTCCTGCGGAGTTTCAGCAGGGAGGGTTAATCAAAGTGAGGACTGGGCATGGTCCCAGCCCTGGCTGTCAGCCACGCCGACCAATCACCCCAACATATAGCCAGACCATGCAGAATCACTTTCTGTTCCTGCTTTTCTGTTCGCCTCTGGCCCGCGTTCAGCTCCACGCTCCATCCAGCAGCAGCACCGGTTGCGCTTGGTGGTAGGTAACCAAAGAAAACGGCCCCTCGCCCCTCAGCCGCTCCCTCGTCACGAGAAGAATAACACTCGCTTAAAAAAAAAGAGCACTCAGAAAATCCAATGACTTTGACTTCAGATACGTCTGCTGTTGATTAAGATGGATTTGCAAGGGTTGTTAAACCTCATTTCTGAATATAAAAACGCATATTTTCTTACAATCCAGAATAAGGTCAATTTAAATATATTTGATAAAAAATAGATACTTCTTCATAACCATTAAAGGTTGTTTTCGTACAATTCATCTAGTGTCTCTCTTCTCTGTTGCAAACCATTACTTTCATATCGCTAGCGCAGCACTTCAAAAATAAAAAACCGACAGATGAATTGAAGAGATAACTATCTGACAGAAACAAGCGTATTAATCACCATTAACTTGAATTTATTCCCTTTGGTGAAAATGCTTGTTGCTGCTTAACTCGCAGCTGTATTTGTCTTGCAAATACGTCCCCGCTGAGAAATGGATATAATAGCAGAAAGAGGTCCTCTGGACAGCAATGAAGTTCATTCCAGAGAGAAGGCGCTGGGTCCGTTGCATGGATCGCCTTTTGAGTATATTAAAACGAGACCTGGTGAAAAATGATGCATGCTTTTACCATTCAGAAACCTGGCAACTAAAAAAAACTTTAAGCTTAATCTTTTGGAACAAAGACGACAGCGCCAGCACATTTAGCTTGGTTGCAACGAGTTGCATGTCCCGACGTCCATAACTTGCATCATTTAAACATATTGTAGGCCTACCGAAATAGTTCTGGGGAAAATACCGGGATAAAAGAGAATGGACTGCTTTGATCCGCGCGCTGGGATCCCGGCTTCCGAGTGCGCGCGTTCCGACCGCGAGGCGTTATTCACTTCCAGCGAGACACACTTACAAGACCATTGAAAGAAATTAGCATATTTGTAATTTATCACATTTTTGTTCAACTTTTTTCTCTGGAAGGTAAAAAGTAGACTGAATAAAAACAGATCAATCATCAAAGAAGCGTTAGCTATACAATTCACAGTTTTCTTAGACTAAAAAAGGGGGAAAGCACGTTTATCAAATTCGTTTCTGTTTGATACAAAAAAAGTTCTACAAACGTGGAACAAATCTGATTCCACCATACCACTAGGCTTTATATCAAGTGCCATTTAAATAACCAAATACACGGTTTTAGTCTTTGGTAGTGAAACTTTGTACTGGAAGAAAATATTAATGAAGACATTATTTCAGCTTCACTTTCCAGCGTAGTCTTGTCTTTGCAAAATTCAACATTGGCAAGAAAACAAGACCGTTTATATTTCCACATATTGCCCCGGAGTGGTTCGTGATAGGCCTATTATTTTTTAAAATGACGTCAAGAACAAATAAAGTCGTTTCATATCTAGAAATATATATTTAGATGAAAATCGAGTGCGTCAATAATTTAGATCTAAATCTATTAACAAGAATACATTATTCAAACACCAGACGCGTTTTATGATAATACTAAAAGTTTGTCTCTTGAATGGAATTGTGTTCCCGACTGGGAAAATCCGTCTGATGGCTGAATCCCAGGGGATGGCTAGGAGGCCGTTAATAAAAGGACTGTAATAATTCATATAGGGCACGCAAAAGCTGGACACAATACCTCTCATATTAAGCGCGATATTCTTCCTTTTTGGAGCCGAACAAAGATCATAGCACGACGTCTTTATGGCTAATTCAGTCAAAGGCCTGATGCTTATTCTCCCGCAGAAAGGTCAGTGTCGCTGTGTTTGGTCCGCCAAGGGGGTGTTTTCACGGGGGCGGCAAAGCCAGCTGTCCCTGTCACACTCCGACTGTTGGGAGAACGCACACTGTGCATGGTTGTTAGAACCATTCTACACCTGCGAGATATACCGATTCCGACACTTCACCGCGGTTTTTCTTATTTTGTTCAGGAATTTAAACTAGTAAAAGTAACGCGATGTTACGGAATTGCCTAAAAGATACCAATGTCTGAGTATTATGGACCAGAATAAATTTAAAAGCTGTAAAAGCAAATATTAGTCTTTGGGTCATCGTGAAAAATATTATTTTTAGTCTCAAGTATGGAAACTGCATCCTTTTGTCATACTGAACGCCCAAGTACGTAGGTACACAACCCACGCTATTCCTTAATACTGGAAATTCCATATAATATATCACTCAAACTCCATGTCACGTTGGTATATTAAAGGGGAAGTTCGATTTTGATGAGGTATAGCAGAACCAGAATCTCTTGCTGTTTAACACCAATTACCTAAGGATGAAGGGAATTTTCTGTAAATAAACATAATTTATTCAATAGATCTAATTAAGTATGCGTGACCATATCGATATTTTATCTTTGCAAACAAATAAAATAACTGCAAGGGTAGCTGGTAATTTAACTGGCTCGTATTCCGGTCGCTGACTTGCATCCTGGTCAAAGAGGTAACAGAGGAAGCGATTGTCCGAATAATTTCACCTCATTAAGCATCGATGGGTCAAAGTTGAATAATTAAGTTGCGCGCCTCATTAAAACACCCAGTCTTGTCGTTTACGCACCACCGCAGATAAACCCCTTGTATAATATCTTCTAACTTTATGCGGATAGTGAATCAGAAACCCTTCTTTAATACTAATTAAATCTCTTATTTCAATAAAACGATGCATCTAATTTTGTGAGCAGTACATAACATTTGTAAACATAACCCTTTTGCAGCACCGCCGACTGAATTCTTTCATTTGGAAAAGCATTCTCAAAAACTACTGAAATAATTGTTTGTTCTGAACTATTGCATCATGGCATTTTTCGGAAATTAAGATTCGGAAAAGGACCAAGACCAGCACTGACAATGTTTTTTCCCTTGGATTCACCCAGTCTCAAGGCGAACTGGCAGCCGAGCGCCTTCCGCGCGCGGCACCGCCAGTTCTACGTGCTTCTTCCATGGACACCTCAATGCGCAAAAATAGACGCGGTTTTGGGGATATTAGTTCAACGTTTGTAAGACAAAGCTTGCAACCATTAAATCAATTATTCGTGTCCTACAATCAATGAGGACTATGCACGTTAAGTTTATGTAATTCAGTGACTTTGATTGTATTAATTTGACAATATTTCGTCTTTTAAAAATCTGGCACGCATGCGCGCCTTTGTCCACTTGTAAGTCCCGAGTTTGGCAAACTTTAAACAAGTTGAGTAATTCGCAGTACGACGTGGATGTCGTCTGGGGGAGCGTCTTGAATGCAAACGACTGGTGTCTTAGCACCATATGCCCAATGAATACAGCCGTAGGGACTTAATGAAGGTAAAACGTAGTCTTTTAAAGTTGGAAAGGGTCCTTTATTTGATTTAGATAGAGTACTTGCGCAAAAACCAAAGCGCGCTTTGGTATTGACTCGCCCTTTCTTTCTGAAGCGTAGCAGCCACCACGTAGCGTGTTTCATTATGGCATAAGCTTTTCATCAATCTGCTTTGTTCTGAATGAAAGTAATGCTGTGAATTAAAGAAATGACAATATTTTCTATCAGCTTGAAGGTCCAAGAGAAGAGCCCTTGAGCTTGGCAAAAATCAGGCAAATCATTCATCATGTCACCCCGCACCTGTGGTCTTGGCATTCAAAGTATACAAACCTATTCCTATTAACCTTAATTATTCAAAAACTACACAATGGTTGAAATAGAGCAGGTTGAAGTCTGTTTATTGGTCGTAAATGTTTTTCTGAAGATCTCCTAAAGCCCTTTGTTTGGCGGGCGCCGAGTCTGCCCTCTTTCTTTCAGCCAGGAGTAGCCTTGGACTTTTCAGTTTTCAATCGTAACATCTGCTTAATCGTACGGATCAAAATATGGAGACACAAAACATATGTAATGGTTGATTTGTTAAATCTTGGTAATGAGTTATTAACAAGCAAAGACAATGGAGCCGTATGGTGAGAGCCGCATGGTAACGGAGTCACTTCATGAAACGCCTTACGTTTCCTTTCTTGATAAATAGGGCTAAGGTCTGAACGCCAGGTGATAGCGAGGAAATCAATGTCTTTAAAAGCCAGAACTAAGACTTTTTTCTGTGTGAAGAATTAGAGGACATAAATTTAATTGGTCGATAAGGATGCAGCAGTGGGCTTGAATCTAATTGCCTGTAGATTTAGCCAGGAATACAAAACAGTACTGCATGTGGATGTTTGCTCGCTCATATTAGAGCTTTCACTCCAAGTGTATCAGTGAAAATGTGTTTTATTATAACAAACGTCATGCCTTACAGTTCCCATATTGTGTAAAGACAATGGTTAATGGTACATTAAAGACAGGAAAACCATGCCAACACGTCTTGGAGACGCTGTAAGGGCCTCTCGCTTTGCTTGTTTTAAGCAGCTGCAGTCCAGGACCCAGAAGGACACAAAGAATAAGTTCGAAATACCAGGTGCATCCTAGAGAAGCACGAGCGGGATGGATATGTTACAGCCCAGGACATGAGCGCAGCAATAAAGATATCATTTGGATTGTTGGGCGCTTCCATGCCGTGTAAAACAGACTCCCGGCCAGGCTGTTCTCAGGCGGAAAACACTTACCCTCCCTCGCTGTCCCCGCAAGCCAGAATCTCCCCGAGCCAAACCCGAACACCTGTTGGCCGGGCGTCGCACCCCGTCGTGGGAATCCTCTCCTTTTAATAATACCAGATAAGTAAAAATATATATTTTCTTGGCCATTCCCACAAGCTGCAGAATGCTGGGCCCGGAGGGTATTTACCCACGAGGTTTAACCGGAGACACTTAATTGGTACTGGTTAAACAACACAGCTGGTGCTCGATGCCACAGCACAGATAAATTAATGAAAATGTCGCGAATTCCTGGATTTAAAGACCCTTGTTTTTCAGCGCCATAATCCCAGTATACGCATATTTAATGCTTATGAGAATCATGTCGCGCGTCGTTCCCAGTGCTTAAAGTACGCTTAATGCGCAACGCAGATCAATACGTAAAAGTACAGATTCATTTTCATTAGGGAATCTTAAACACTTAAGACATATATTATTTGCTTCGGTCGTTTTATAGAGCAAGTCCTTGTTGGTTTAGTGTAGTTATTTGTAATTTGTATTTTATTATTTTAATTGTTTTAATGATAATACAAATTAACAACAACAACAATAATATTTATTATTATTATTATTTCGCAGTTTCGATTCTCTTTTAGAATTTTAATATCTTAGTCACTAAGTAACTTTGCGGGTGTTTTGGATATTATGCTTAAAATATGCTTATCCAAGATGACAGGTACAAGAAGATGTACGCTATATAAAGCGCAATGCAATACAGGGCTTTAATATTACAACAACATTTTTGATTATTATTATCTTGCTTAATAACGCGCCTGACACGCTGTTTCCAAATACGATCTCTTTTGGACGTGACTGTAAACTGTAGTTGTAACTGACATGTTAGCATTATACTTACAATAATTATTTTATCAATTAAAGATATAAAGATTAATTTCTAAGTGCTCGGCGCTGCACGTGTCCGCATGTAGCCCTAAATACGCATAAAACGGACGCCCAGAGATGCGTCTCTCATTGATTTATGTGATTATATGTTTATGTCGTTATCCTGTGAAAATCTAGAGCCTCCCGAAGAAGTGGGCTGAAAGTTCTCCCGAAAAGTGCACGGTGATTAGAAGTTGGCTGAATAGTTGTCATTCATTGCTGCCCACACGCTGCTGTTTTGAATGCCCCAGCAAAGCATTTAGAGACCATAAACTTGCTTTGCACGCCAAAGGTTCTCGCTCAGTCTGCAACAGGTAGTCCAGCGGCTTCACGTATTATTTTCAGGCTAGCATGCTGAATTCGAAGCGTCTCAATAACAGCCACGATCCCATATTGAGAGGGAGTTTGGCAAAGTAGGGAAAGTAGGGAAAAAAGAGCTTAACAGAGTAGGGAAACGGAATAAAACCTGTCAGGCATTAAATGGTACGCTTTAAACACTTGCCAAGCGCAAGCGCCACGGTGACAAGATAGAGACTCTGTCGTTTCACTCCGTATGCCTTTCCCTTCCGCTTGATCGGTATCAGACCAAAGGATGTTACGGAGCATTGTGGCTTATGAGCACAAAACCCCACCGCTCCGCTGCTCTCAATAGCCGTAGGTCCCAATAAACAATGATAGCAGTTTGTTTTATTGTACTCTGCCACCAAATCAAATGGAAATGTTGCCCCTACAAAACAGACGAAGCCACTACAAGACTTCCAAGATCCTTTATTAGGTTAAAGTCTGACTTTCTAACATTTGACTTTATAATGAATGTAATGAGATTACATGGTTTCTTGTGTCACGTTTACTATGCGGATCCTTTAGCTTTTAATGAGGTGCTAATGTATGGCGAAATTGAATCACGCCGGTTATTCGCAGAAGTTATTTGTCGGATAATAAAAATCGACAGAAATATGATAACGAAGAAAAAAAATGTAAATTCTACACTTGACATTGTCAAAGTAAAAAAAAAATCTTAAAATTCACATGTGATTGATGAAGAAAAAACGAACATCAGAATACTACATTTAACGTATAGTACTACTACTACTGATAATAATAATAATAATAATAATAATAATAATAACAATAATAATAATAATAATAATAATAAAAGACTACTAAAAATACCTTTAATTTCCGGATCCAGTCCGCTCTGGAGATTTGTCTCAGCAAACGCATCTGCTGCTTTTCTCGTGCACATGTGGACATGTATGTACAGGCATCTGCTGTTGCAGACCCTACCTCTTAATAACCACGGGAGCTGACGTAGGAACAGCATGACGAACGGGAGGACAGAAGCCGATACCACGGGAAAATTTTGTTCTGGGGCACCTGCAGACTGGCTGTTCCTACAGCATGGGTACGCTGAGCTCAGGTCTCCGTTCAATCAAACCCACACGTGCTCCTTCCGAAAGAATGCGTCCGCGTGACTTAGTATTGTCTTTACTGTCACGTGAAATCAAATAAAGATCAGTCCAGCTGAAATTGCCATTAAATTGTTGGCCATGACAATTTTATTTGATCAAGGTATATCGTATCATTTCATGATTTCAATATAGTGGAGGTTGGCTGTTGTTGTAATATTACAATACTATGAGGAACAGCAGCAAGCTCTACACTTATAATTTAATTTCAAGTTCAGTCGAAATACATTCTAAATAGATCAAATCAGGAACTACTACGTAAAGGAATCGCATTTTTAACTTTGTCGCCAGCGTCTCTTTGACGTCACTAATTGAACAAACTGGAATTTTTACATAGCTACTCTTTAGTTTTATAAGTTTAGTCAAATACCACCGAAATTTCTCCTGTCTTTAAGCGCAAATCGTATTTCCTGTTTTAAATTAATACACAGGATACCTTTATTTATAGCATCACTGATCCGTCATGCATGGAGTGCCATGTTCATAAGGCGCTACACTATAGCTTCTGCTTGTATTAGTGCAGTGAGGGCCGCCAGTGAGCATTAATCTCATCTGAATCAGGGGATATTTTAATCCTTCTCACTAGATGACAATTTCGTCTTGTTACTGTAAAATATAACTGTAATGTATGTGACAGGTGCAGTGACCGATTGTAAGGAATGACATTATGGATTATTTGGAAAAAATACCTGGAAGCCAGTGCCATCATTGTTTTTATTTATAAAGTCGGAAAAAATAAATTATTTCACATTTTGTTCAATTTAATATAAATATTTTATGCATATAACAATTAAGTTAAACGATATATTACTCAGTAATCAAAGCAATTAAATACACATTTCATCAAATTTGATTCTGTTACACGCTATGATTGCCATTGTTTTCACCATTCAAACCGGATAATTTTAAAATATAAATATAAATATGTAAATATAACACAATAGATATAATGGCATTAACACTTGTACACCCATATAATAATGTTGCTCAGACACACAAATGCTGCGCATTTATAAATTACAGACTTATGAAATAAAGTCAAATGGAGGCTCATTCTCTATGTTGTTTAGAGAAGATTTCAAGTTTAACTTTCTTGGATCCTCCGGTGTCCAAACTTTTGCTGTCCGGATGATGTTCTGCTCCTTTAACTGTTTCTCGTCAGTCCAAGAGAGAGAGTGTCCCGCGAGCGGTGGCAGCCCGTAGTCCGGATCATTCGGGGACGGAGATCCTGAGCAAGGAGACAGTTTGGGATACACCGATTACATTGACGTTTCGTGGTCATTGTGAGTTTTTATTGCAGTTTTGTGTCATCGATATCTGAATTACCAGGTTAAAATTAACTTACTTGTTCCCCTGTGGCAGATAATAACCTTCTTGGGTTGACTGGACACATCACTGTTGGGATTTCGGATAGGCATGTCAGACTGCACGAGCTCCGCCAGAAAGTTGATGTAGCCTATCGCTAAACGTAGAGTGTCGACCTTCGATAGGCGCTTCTCGTAAGGCAGCGTGGGGATGTGAGAGCGCAGACCCTCGAAAGCGTCGTTGATGGACTGCATCCTCCGTCGCTCGCGGACATTGGCGGCCTGCCGCAACTGTTGCATCTCCGCCTCCGACCTCATGCGTCTCCGCCTCTTCATCAGCAGACCCTCGCCTCTCATCTGCGGGGAGAGCTCGGATATGCTGTCGCCGCAGCCGTAGGAAAAGGTCGACGAAGAGGACGAGAAGGAAAAGTTGCCAACATCACAGTAGTCCCCATCGTGCATTATCCTGCTGTCCTTGTAGTAATCTTGGATCTGACTAGTTAGGAAATCCACGTCGTCGTCCAAGAATTCGTCTGTGTCCAAATGGTCCCGGGAGGACTGATCTGTAAAAAAATCATCTTCATTGAAATAAGGGGAGGAAAAGGAGTCCAACCCCGTGAATTGATCTAACACAGTGTCCATTTTTGTGGTTGTTTTTCTGTTGCCCAGTAACAGCACTTGTTTGCTCCGTGCCCTGTCTCTGGATATTCAGGAGTGGCTTCAGCTGAAGGCTGGCACGCGAGGACTCTTATAACTACATCCATAGTCGCGTGCCATTAACCAGAAGCGCCAGCCAATCGCCTTCAAGTTTCCGCGGCACTCCTCGTTGAGGTTGCACACCTAGAGATCGTGGCCTCAGTCTACTCCCCACCCCCCTTTGGTACAACACGAAAAAGGAGGCAGGATGCTAAGTGGCCAATGAAACCGTTTTAAGCTTGCGTTTTGGCTCCTTCCTTTTATGCGTCCCTTTACTCGGGCTTAACCTTTTACGCAGTCACTTCTGTATGCGCGAGTTCGTCGTAGATTTAAAATTCGACAATAGTTTCGTTTGTTTTAAAAGGGTATAGTTTTTAATCACTTAATTCTAGTTCAATTTAGCATGCATATAAATCGCCAGTTGCAGTTTTAACTAAATGTGTGTGAATTTCCTCTACAACACCAACTGCATTTAAACCAAATGCAACTATTTATTATTGACATACAATTACACTTTTTTATTTTAGAACACCAAGAAACGTTTGTTTTTTGTCACCTCTATGTCCTTGGCTTTATATATATATATATATAAAACTTTGTACTTTGAATTTTTGTAAGTGCATATAGTTGTAACGTATATATGCAAAATTTAGACATTGTTACTAGATGTATTAAAATTAACATTTTGTTTGATGTTATTCTTTATCTTTATTTTTAATATAATAATTCATAAACGGTCTATGCGGCAGATGCGTCAGCAGTGCGTCATCCTCGGAAACATCCCTGACGTCACCACATAATCTACCCCCCCCCCCACCCCCCAATAATATATTTTAATTCCAGTCGTTATCTCGACTGCGACTTTATTTTGTTTTGCATAAGGCGGTGACGTCAAATGTTGTTACTGAGGATGTGACATATTTAACGAGGCCAAGAGAATGTATGGATCAGACCTTACGGCACCTTGCCTGCCCTAGTAGACAGTTTCACCCGTGCCTGATTAATCTCTTTTTTCAATGCAATGGATATTCGGAACGTTCACCTTCGATCTTTTCCGATAAATAACAGAATATATTGGTGCTTTGGTGGAAAACCTGTGGCTCCAAAGGGCCTAATTAACTATCCGGGCGCCTAGTCACTTTTGAACCCTTTCTATTTCCCACTTATGGATCCATACAATGTAACACAAACATTTGTGTAAGAGCACCGCTGCTGAAAGGAGTCCCTTATTTAAGGAAGAGAGACACCGGAGAAAAGGGGCCAGCTCATCAATCATAGGTTTTACGCCGCAGTTCTGAACGACTGTGTTGCTGCAGTGGACACTCGCCTGTTCACGCGACAATCAGCAGAGAATAAGAGACTACTTTAGGGACAAAGCCAGGGCGGTCCTTGCCTTTCAATGACGGCTACTTTCAGCCACCGTGAACGACTAATTTATGACAATAAGGTGTCTCTATTTTTAAAAACGCTGAAAGGGCCACATCATAAAACAGCCACAAAACATATTGAGTCGGGGCATTTCCACGGATCAAAGGTTCAGCCTGATTAAGATATCTAGCTGTTAGGATTTATGTTTAGGTCGAGTACCGAGCGGGAAAAAAATACGTACAAGGAGATACAGAAAACATTTAAGTGAAAAACTCGAAATCACTCGAAGAAAACTATTAATTTGAAACGTTTTATAAATATCTATTAAATAGGTCTGAGCAAACGCTTGGACCTGAGATAATTCAACTGCGTTGAATTAGCACTAGTTAATTAGGCTGTTTGTACATGTTCCACCCTGTTCCTGTAGGACTTGATTTGATTGATTTACAATTGATTGAGTGACAATTTACTTTTGTGCGGACGCTAATGGAAATCGAGTTGACATTTTGAAGCCATGCTCTGGGTGTATAGTGTATACTCTACTACACTCACTTTATGCACCGGCAGAACAAAGATTTATTATGAAGAATTTGTCGCCATAATTCGAGTAGAAATACAAGACGCAAAACTTTAGTAACGTTATATTGACTGTCACGTATTTAAATAAACGTTATGATTATTAATTATTTATATACATATATATATATATAATTTTACATTGAGTAAGATGCACGATTTTTAATCAAATATTATATGGGTGTTAATAAGGAGATGACATTCAAGATAAATTTTTAGCCGAGAAAATCTATGGATTACATTTTAGACAGAGATATATGTGACCTATGTTTTATTCTGACTATTTTTTCCTTTGTAGTTTAACATATGCAATGCAATTCATCTTGTGGACAACGACTTCCGATTTCACATATAATATTTTTCGTCTCTGGCTTAATCGATACACTTCAGTCAAACAGTGAGGTGTGCGAGAGCATAAATAAGAACACAGAAAGCCAGAGTCAATTTACCTTATATAAACAGTAATCATTACATATTCAAAGTCTTGACTGGTGCCTCGTGCCTTGGGGTTGCGGGAATCGGTCCTCGAGAAGAAAACAAGAATAAATGTACCCGAGGACCTGACGACAGGCCCTTCACTGCGGTGTGCATGGTTATATTATAATGGAGCTGGTATCTGCATTAAAGCAGCGTGGCCTCACAGTGGTCGCCAAAGAGGTCGTATGTCAGGCACCTCAAAACAAATTACGCTGGTACCTGAGATTCTAACTGGTAGGAATCTATAAACAATCCTCATTCACTCGCATTCAAAACGAGACCGAGGGGGTCACTTTGTTTGGGAAAGATAAAAAAAAAAAAAAACCGTTCATGGATATTTCACCCCGGCGCAAGCTGCACTGCGAAGGACAATCCGTGGGAACCCCAACACTTGCGCTCCTGCGACAGTCAATGAGACCCATTGCACATAATAAATGGGGTATGTTGATTAGCCGCTTGTACAGCAAACGCGCGTGTGCTTCTCAGACATTTTGCAGAACAAGTTTCCTTACATTTTGCTCGCACTTGGCAGTTTAGTTTCAAAGGCACTTGCTAATGTCTCTACATCCATTGACATTTTTACTACATGCTTCTTCTAGCGCGTGAAGGACACGTCAAAAAATAACATATACCACTTATTAAAGAGTCAAATAAATTTAAAACTACATAGCGGAATTCCTTAGTACAACAGGTGAGAGTAATCTCTAGTGCGATGTTGTATAGAATAATTTATAATTATATGTAATTAATTGCAAAATCACAATTGCGCCTGACGTCACCAGCGCGAAGTAACTTTTGACGTCATTCTGGGATGTAACAGTATATTCTATAGACCGACACCTGTGGCTTGTAATTTTACCTGGAAGTTGAATCAATTCACAAAACTGGGAAATCCATACGCCTGAATTATAGACAATTAAAACAACAACAACAACAACAATATCAAGACAAAGAAAGGCGCAGTATTTGGCTACAGGGAATGTTAAAAATCAACGATATTTTCATGCATTGGTAGCTGTGAAATTCTTGAGCATCCTTGTACCCAAATGAAAGGCAGCACCTGCGTGATTGGCTGTCAGGCCACAGATAGGCAGGAGACTGGTACCTGAATCTTGCCTGGTCGTTTTGCGGCGAGACTCTTTCAACTGGTTAGCGGCAGACAGAAGCGTGACCATTAACTTCCTACAATGAATTTACGGATGGCACATATTTCAGCGCGTGCATTCGCCGCAGAGCGACAGCTGACCATGGGAAAACCAACAGTTGGGCTTCCTGAACAAACGGTACAATGGTGAACATTATAAATGAGATGTCCTGTCCTTGCGTATAGTCACGGCAAATTAAAAGTCACGGCATAGACCGGTGGGGAAGGTCTCCACAATTCAACTGACATTTAGAAATGGGTCCACTTGCCACCACATTTATATTTAGTTGCCATTTACTCCTGAGATTTAAACGTTCACATAATATAAACGAAAGTGTCTTTACACTTTAGACATTTTCGACGGTACGGGATATTTTTTTTTATTTATAAAAACACCAAGCGTGTGTTAGTTATGCAATACATTTGGCTAACAAAACATCAAAAAGGGCCTACAAATTATCATTAGACTATTAATACTTTGCAACGTTTCAATATTTTATCCTTGTGTAAATATTTTAATGATTTTAAAAAGTTCATTTTGTTGTAATATTAACAATATGAATTGGTGGCAATTATGCTAATATTCAATCAATGAGTGTCCCACCAGATAAATTATTATTGGCTTTGTCGAGGGCCAAGTGTGCATAAATAGCCGCACTTTAAAACACAGCACGCTGTAAGTAGCTTTCCCCCATTCGCACGCGCTTTCTTTCATTGCCCATTTTAGTGACCTGGTACCTGAATTGCTTGCTGGTAAAGTGCCATTGACGACCCGAGCGCAGTGTTTTCATGGCCTGACTGAAGAGGTCAGAGTGTCAGCGCTGTCTGGCAGTGCGAGCTGCGCAACACTGGGAGCTCCTGGGAATCCGACCACATGCGTCCGGGCGACGGCAGCAGCGCGCGGAGGTTAGGAACAGGATGCGCTCGCTTTCCAGATTGCCAGACAAATTAGAATTGTGGTCATGGGTGGCGAGTTTCGCTTCTTTCAGGGCGATGAATAAACAAAATGCCGCTTTTAACGTCGGCCCTTCCAACTGTGGTATTGTCCCCCGATTTTCCAGTTACTGTTACTGTTGACCACCAAGTGGATAACCACGAGGAGTCTGTAAACAGACGGTTTTGGGGAACGCCAGTGTTTAGGGATGAGTAGTAGCAACTTATAAACAAACAAAAAAACAGAAGAATTATTTAATAAAAGCGCAATTATCCAGCTTTTATTTCCTAAAACAATTTCAAATTCAATAACGATTCGTTCTTGTTATAACTCCACAGCTCTATCGATCTTGATTTAATATATGCAGAACTGCAACGTTACAAGCGAATATTAGCCTACAGATTTGTTTACATAGCAGTCAGCTGTAAGTCGCGGTATTTAAAGTGCAGTAACTCTAATCATTAACTCCCGAAATGAATTGAAGCATCAACCCATTTGTTAATGATTCATACAATTTAAACACTGACTTCAGAAGTAGCCATATATTGCAGTCCAACTAAGATAATAATAATAATAATAATAATAATAATAATAATAATAATAATAATAATAATTTGACAACAAGTGTGTATCCCGCCCCCCGCTGTCACAATTTCAATGTCAGAGTTTCAGACTTTCCTATTTCAATGATAGTTACCGTATTAATTTATTATTTACCTGGAGGACAAATTGCAGTCTGCATAATGCTGGTACCGTGGGAACGCGACGGGAAAGATATTTTCGAAAACACACGCGGCCCATAAACGGAACATATTAAGTAAATCTTAACAGTCGTCAAAACTGAACTATGACACAGGACTGCGCTGTGTCTATAAATGATGTATTATGCCTAAGGAATGAAACATCACTCATTAATATGGTTATATTATAATATGTTATGGTGTAATACGGGACACAACTGGAATGGCCTTGGCGGAATTGCATGTACAATACTGGGAAAACAAAAGGTTTCTGGGAGACATCAGCGGTTTAACCTTGAAGAGATTTGGGGGATTATCGATATGCTATTCCTTATACAAATTGATGTAGGTCTTTGGATGCCCGTGGGCTGTTTCACACAGAGAGATTAGCGAGAATTTCCGCCCCATGGCGTCCCATAAACCTATATGTGACGATGAAGATGGGTTAGGGGGTACCCCGGGAAGCTCCTCCGCGGAGCGTATTACTTGGCTTCTTTATGTTTATCTAGCCACTTCGGGGGATTAAACAATCCGCTAATACAGTGAAAGTCGGCATTTTCAAATGCACCTTTTATTTCCAGTATTTATTGACTCTTTAGGTTTTCCTGACGTTATACACTGACAGTCAAATGTTTTTGCACGTATTAAGATTTTCTACATGTGCGTGTTACTCACTTAGCAATTACTGAAAATAAGATCAATATTCTTTGCTAACAAAATAAATTTACGGTATTTTCGCCATGTCAGTACCTTGATTAGCAAGAAAATGTCATATCTTTGATTCATTAAATTCCAGGCATTCTTTCTACAAGGGACATTAAATGCTACTCTGTTTCATGTGATGAAAGTGTTAACTAGAGCGTTTAAAGTTAAAAGACAGCACAGAATGTGACCATGCCATCACCACTCAAACAGATAATAAGATGTCAAACATGCACTGTTACATACGCTTTCCATGTTACGAAGGAAATTTGTTCTATTTGACTTAAATTTTCATTTATCGTTGTTCACTCAACGTCATATTGCTTAAGAAGAATAGAAAATCTGCTGTTTATGAAATAAATGGAAAAGTGTAAAAACCTGTGATCATATAGCTGAAAACTATTTAACAACATCTTTAATTACGTTACTCCATAATAAGATAAGGTTCTATATATAGCTATATATATATAATAGTGATTTATAATATACATAAATCATAGGTTTATTGAGTAACCGACTGACTATAAGATTTAAGGTCTCTGACGCCATACATATTCTGAAAGTGTAAGTGTTTTCTAATTATTTTATTTCACATGTAAACATAAGACAGTGGAGAGAGGAAATGTTAAGTTTATGGATTCTGTTGATTCTGGGTATCAGGCTTATTATATTTGATGTTGTTTCGGCAGGGCTATAATTAGTTAATTATTTTACATACTGCAAATATGTCAGTCATCAAACGACAGAATAATAATTAAACGAACAAATCACGTCAAGAGACACTTGATCAAGTTCAATACAGCCCGCAAAGCTTCTACGGGCTTATCCTGACCTTTAATGAGTCTCTTACTGAGATCAGGTCACACTTGTGCAGAGATAATTAAATTGGATTCAGCCCTCATGATATATTCGCCATGTTTTCAATAACTGAGCATAAGATCCCCTGTAGAGTGGCGGTAGTCGAAAAAACAAATATAAAAACGACTGGTCTGCTGTGACCTCCCCCAAGAAATTTCAACTGAAGCACCAAGGCAACGCTAAACTGCTTGCCTTGACTTTAGCTCCATCTAGTGGCCATAAAATACAATCGCTCAATTGTTGTAAAACTGTTTTTGTTTCCCGGGCGTTTTCAATCGCAAACGTCACAAATAAACATTTAACCTAATAAAATAAACTTGGGGAAGCAGCATCAAGTTCTGTCCCGGTGTTTGCGTAAGTTCGCACCAAAAATGTAATGGAAGTAATGCCGTTTAATGTATCAGCGGCTGTTATGCATATTGTACATACATTTGTTTTCACACGTAGGCCTAATGCACGCACATTTTAGCATTGTGCAGTATACATTATTTTAAGGGGCAGCAGTAACTTCTGCAGTATCTACTTCACACTTAAATGGATGTAGCAGAAAGACATTCTAGTATTGTACATATTAATTAATAGGGTTTCGGTGTGTATTAGATTGTTAGGGTTATTGTCGATTATCCGCAGAACAATTGTTTGAAGAAGACAAGAAGAATACACGCCACAGGCTGCTCTAGTCAGCTGTAAAGGGAGATGAATCACAATAAAGAGATGTTTGTATTGGGATTATTCATGTGTGCCTCCCAACTCATAATCCACTCTTTCCTACGATATTGCTTAAGGTATGAGTGTAAAATGCCATGACAAGGGAAATACGTGTCTTCTGCTGGAGGACTGATTGGGAGATGTACAAACGAGAGGGGGCCATTCGGCTCATCAAGCTCGTTTGAGGCGAACTTAACTAATAGCTCAGAGCTGTTAGAATCTTATCTAACTCTGATTTAAAGGAACCCAGGGATTTAGCTTCCGTTACAATAGCAGGAAGACTATTTCATACTCTAACGACACGCTGCATAAAGAACTGCTTCTTGTTTTAAAATGTTCTCCCGCTAATTTCCATTTATGGCCACGAGTTCTAGTATTCAGACTAGTATTGAAATAGCCATTTGACTGAACAGCATCCAGACCCGTTAGAATCTTACAGATCTGGTTCATGTCCCCTCTTAATATCCTTTGCTCAAGACTAAACTAGATTCTTTCATAATCTCTGTCGTGACATCGGAACAGTGGTAAGAGACAGTATTGTTATCGGTGACACCACCAATAATTCCAGATTAATGAATTTCTTGATTTTACTGTGCGGTTCCTGAAGGGATCGGCCACAAGAGGGCAGGAGAGATTTGCTTAAACGGTATGGCCTCTTGATTGTGGTCATTCATTATTTACATTATTGACTTTCTTAACAGAACCAATTTGTCAAAGAAGTTTACATAAATTACAGTTTAACGCTCTTAGTCATTTCAAATGTTAGTAATTACTTACATAACATACTTATATAAGGTATAAACCTTCCAGAAAACAATTTCTAATTTCTAATCCATCCACTCACCGTTTTACGTCAGGGTCGCCCAGTCGTAGAAATAATCACAGAATTCCATTATAGTTTTCCTCACCCTCTCTCACACATCTCATATTTTTCGTTATTACGATTTATTAGTTTTAATTGTTTCACGGTTACAAGAAGTGTCACGCCAACAACACTTATGTCGGTGATTAATGATGCACTCCAATCCGCCAATTGGCGAAGTGGACAATTCAACTTTTAACAGCAGAGGGCAGTATAGTGTTCAATTTCAGAAAAATTAAGCCATTTGTCACATTAAATCACCTAAAACGTGAATACATTAGAACAAAGATCGAACGAATGATGAGTAAATATATATCTGACATTTGATAAATGCGTAACTTTATAAATGTATTAAAATTAGTCACCAATGTCTTCCCCAAAACCTATTTTAATGCTTTCTGTAGAGACTGAATGTTGTGTGTATCTTGAAAATGCAGCAATCTACACTTGAAATTGTCGGTTATTTGGCATGGAGAATAAAATTCACAGTTCAGCGGATAAGAATTCCTCACATGCTAGGCTGAAACACCGTGTTACTTGAGCTAGACAGGTAAGTTTACAGCCGGTAAGACACCAAATAATAATAATAATAATAATAATAATAACAGAAACAGGAGGTTTATACATCCGAGTTTGATCGCTGCTGGGAATCCGCTGTGGCGCCTTTTACCAAGTGCAGTTTTCAGTACATACATGATTGCGGTTATTAATTATATGACTATATGAGCGATGGCAAATGCGCAGATATCAGGAATCGACTCAAAAGAGCCGGGGCCTGCAGTTTGGTGCAATCAACAAAAGATAAAAAATGAAGAACAGGGTGGATGTAGTGTGCTGAAACACTACATGAGAGTGACTCTTTGTTCTTGTAAATAACTATAACAAAACAAACAGCTGCAACGACGACTTCGGAAAGTAAATCTCAGTCATTTTAATTAACAGGCCAACAATATTTTACAATATAGCAAATTTGGCTCTAAAATAATGATCTGGCATTGTCAAATGGAAAAAAAAGTATAAGTTTTTGTTTGAGAAAAATCAACCATTAATTGACAAGAAAAAATATTTTATAAATATGGTTTAATGAGTAAATGCAGAGAATACACGTCGTAAACGATGTACATAGATGACTGCGTCCCCTTCATACCGGGATTCTTTGTGGTTTTTCATTTGAACCACCCAGGTGAATCGGGGCTGAATGAGTTGTATTTAACACACGTAACCCTATTCTCATGACACTTTTCGTATTTGTATTTTGTTTTGTTTTTGTAATCCAGTTCTTTACCACAACCAACATTAATAGATAGTAGTAAAATCTTCTGCGTCCTTCTATAATCCTATATCCACAGCAAAATTTGGGTACTTTTGTGAAAGAGGATTCATCTGTTTATCTCGTTGTGTATGTGTGTGTGTGTGTGTGTGTGTGTGCGCGCGTTATGAAAAGAACTCTGGGGGTGATTCAGTCAAACCTCTCGCTAGGACTGGATAGGGGTCAAAGCTCCCCACACCTTCACCATCTCAAACAAACGGCTTCATTGTCAGCGATCAAACAGGTGGCTCCACTCCTCCAGAAACAGGTCGTTTAAGGTGACATAAAAAAGCACTTATACGGGACTAAAGTTAATCTTTATCAGGCGTTAATTTAACGAAGCGCCAGCCACAATAAACAAGCGCGACCCGTTTTATGGCGCTGGAGTCTAGACGACATTGAATGCGCGTCTCCGGTTTAGCACGATTACGCGACTGTATTTTGAACCTTAAACCAATTGCTGTCGAAAGTACTTAATGGAAAAGGTGCGCAGTTTCTCACCACATATCACAAACAATTTAAACAGGTTAGTACTGTATGGAGATTTCTTTTCCTAAAGAGCAAGTGACAGGCGTGTAGATTAATATGTTACATCCGCATGGTAATCTACCATAAAACGTTTAAATTACGTACGACATGATAAATGCGGCACTGAGTCTCCCGTGCCTTATTGATCCAGTATCGACAATGGTGTATGCATGTCAAAATCACCAAGTGATCCGTTTATATTTTTTTCCCCTCGAAACACATAAACCGCGAGATTCTCTTGCGTATAATATTTATTTATGCTAATCTATCTCATATGGTCTGCTACGGACGCAAAATGCAGCTGGATCACGCAGGCCGCTTACCTCCGCATATTTACTATGCACTATTTGCCTACTTCTCATTCGTTTCACGTAGCGCGGTTGGGTCCACGTCGGGAAAAAAGCGCTGACCAAGTAAAGCAGGCGGCTTTGACCGATCCCCAAAGCAGCCGCAACACGGGCCCCTACCCCAAACCCTTCACACCCCTTATAATTAATGATACGAGCGCCTTCAAATATAATTTGTCATCGGCAGCTGTTCCGCTACAGTGATTGCCCTCTTTCTGGGCAAAATAACTTTGATTTCAGTATATCCAGGCTGTGGATGTCACCGCCCCCACCGCCCCGCCTTCCTGGCTGCTTGTAGTGGGTGGATCTTGGAGGGTTGACTCACAAAGCTGTCAAAGATAGCTGTCACCCCGTGGTGCGATCAAACACACGGTGAGCGGCGCTTTTTGCCGGTCGCGCAAACTGGGGATTTGTGGAGCCGGAGACGATGCGCCGAGCCGTTAAGCATTAAACACGCCGGGTTAAGCTGAACCTGGTCCGAAACCGGCTGTGAAATAGCGATTTTTATTATTTTTTTTTACTGCAGACCGACGGTGCTTGAAACACGGCGGAAAGATCCCTGGTCTTTACTTGAGGAGGAGGCTGGCTTGATAGCTGCCGTGAAAAAGGACATTTTCAGAAATTTTGGACCACAATGAAAGCAAAAAAAGGTACGTCGCCTTGCTAGGTAACTGATACTGTGCGATTGAACGCTGAGTATAATAGTTCACTCTATACGTTTCTGAATTCATAATGCTGAAGCGGCCCGTGGATTTAATGGGAACTTTGCGTTTTGAAATGCGACCTAACGCGCCCAATGCGCATATTACCTGACCCTGTAAAATTCTGCATTTTGTGTTACGTGTGTTTGTGGGCTGTCAAAATGATTTGCTTCCCCCTGTCTTTACCTGGTCTGTTGTGGATTCAGACGCAGTAGCTCTGCGCCTACATGCGCTATTTAAAAATTCCCAGGCTGGACACTTAATGCTGGTATTATATTAACGTGGACATCTCTCCGTGAAACAATCGACCAGCCACAGACGTGTGTTGATTTAGCTCATCGGCCAACTTGCCAGCTAATTAAAGTTATGAATGCACTACTTTATTTTCACTCACAGACGCCGTTAGTTTGTACGCATGTTGTGTTTGTTTGTATCCGTTTGTTTATCTTGTTATCATTGTTAGACCCGAAATAAACTTTAAAAATCGACCCTTTGTGAAACTATGCCTTTGCCTGGGCAGTTTAGCATTCTTAGCAACCTCGTGAGATGAAAGTATAACACAATAGCTTTGGTCCGACTGCCTCACTATTTACAGTAGTTTTGCACTTTTAATTACTCAAACCACGGTATGCATTAGTTTTGAGCACCTTGGAAGTGCAGAGTCTGTTTGTGCCGTTTTAAAGTGTAATGCTGATGCCTGAACGCCACATTGCAATCCCGCTTCTTTCCCTTTGTCTACAGACTCATTTTCAACAGGTTTGGAAGTTGGCAGCAGACTCCTGCGTCGCTGCTAACCAGCTATCCTGCGAGATCGCGCTAATATAGTTGTTATGGCTTCTGTTTATTTTGGGTAAAACGACACGAGTAAACGAGACAGACGTGTTATCCCATGTTTGCAGAAGTAACGACGTCGGTGTTGTCGGAAGTATGGCGAGACCCGGTCCAAGTTATGGCAGCAGTAGTGACTCCTTTGTTCTTGTGGGTCGGTATTGGTCTGTGACTTCGCCTTCGTTTCATTGTGTTAACCAGGTGGCTAGTTGACGGCTTTATAGTGCAGTATAGGAGACGTGGCTCGTAACGGGAACATGCCGCATGCATGCATGCACACAGGCGATCTGTAATGTCGCATTTGAGAAGCAGAGGTCTCACTGTGCCACATGGGACATGCGAAGTTTGACCACGTTGTTTTGTTCCGTCGGACAAAGTGACACATGGCGGAACATTGCGAGCTTTGGGCATCTCGGCGACCCAGCCACGATCATCAGTCGTCAGACACGGATACCTGGTCAACTGGATGATTTTGCCCAGTATTAAAGGAATTTAGTGTTTGAAAGTTTGTCAAAGATTTCTGAAAACGACTGCGTTTAAAGCCACTGGTACAAATAACAGTAAAAAACGTATTTAATGCACCCTGATTGCAGAAAAGGTTACGAATCAGTTAACCCTCGTGTTAATAAGGATATATTTATGTTTTATAAAAGCGTATGCTTTATCTACGAGGAAGTATGCAGTGTTGATGTCTTATAACTACGCCTTGGCATGTGACGGGATACGCCATCGCTTCCCCTCCCCCATACAGGCTGCATTCCAGGCGGTTCTTGCTGTCGTTTCGAATCCTTGTAACTTGGTATCTCCGTTTACCCGCTCGCAGGCCAATCTTCCCAGTATGGGAGCGATACGGAGGAGGACGGCATGGACTGTCCCCTGGACCTGTCCTCCAGCGCCAAGAGGAAGCGACGCGGTAACCTGCCCAAGGAATCGGTGCAGATTCTACGGGAATGGCTGTTCGAGCACCGCTACAACGCGTACCCGTCCGAGCAGGAGAAGGCGCTGCTGTCCAGGCAGACCCGTCTGTCCACACTACAGGTGCGACCGCTGTCAGCGCAGCTCACACGCTGCAATTTTCAATTAATGCTCCAAAATCGTCTCCCTTTCATATTGGGTCCCAGTTCGCTGCCCCCCCCGCCCCTCGCACATGCCCGATCGCCTCCTCATACCTCATTGACTTTAAGATAAATAGCTCCTTTATATTGAAGGATCATTTTCACCGGCCCTGGGAATTAAATATTGTTCCTTTTTGAGACTTTTGGTGAATGTTATCCGGAACATGTAACCTACGAGCAAAAAGACTAAGAAAGATGCGTTTTTTTTCCTTCCCTTTTTAATTTATAAGCCATTCCCCCCCCGTCTCGCATCTGCAGTGCGACGAGTCGCCCTCCGTGTTGGGGATGATCGGGTCGGTCGCGCCAGTGCCTTTGAGCCGCGGTCGGTGGGGGGCTCCGCGGCTGCTCTCCGGAATTCCCCCCCGCTGTCTGGGAGCACGCATTTGCATGTCCGGGCATTATGCGCATCGCCTGCCCGCTTCAAACAAAGCAGTCGGGGCATCGCCATGACTGCTAGTAAGCAGCTGGCCGCTTTACGAGTAGGGGGAAGCGGAGAGAAGTGATGGGTATTTATAGCGGGGAATGACTCTAGCGCAGCTTAGATTTAACACGTGACTTAAAATACTTTTGTTTAAAATATTATTAAGTGCAGTATTTAATACGTCAAATTAAATAAGCGCACAATTGTCAACAAATGTGTTAACGAGAAAACTAATTGGGAATATCGGTGGTAGGTAATGAACGTTTGTGAATAAATCATTGAAGAAAGTGGTTCAGTGAAATTGTTTGGCTAATTAGGAGATGATTTTGGATAAATACTACTGATGTAATGTAAGGTCAGGGACAGTGGCTCATTCTGCGTAATCGCCGTTTCACCCAGGTCTGTAACTGGTTCATAAACGCCCGACGGAGGCTGCTCCCCGAAATGTTGCGGAAAGACGGCAAGGACCCGAACCAGTTCACCATGTCGCGCCGCGCGGGCAAGATGGGCGACGGCGTGCAGCAGGAGAATGCGCCCCCATGTGACGAGAGGGCCCGTCGCACGCCAAGCTTCGAATCGTGCGACACTCCCAAGTCGGCGGTGCTGCCCAGGCCGACTGTCATCTGTCACACCACCGTCACCGGGAACCCCTCTCACACCTGCATGCCTGTCCCCCAGACCATGGAGCCCGGTCACAGTCTGTGCCAGGGAGAGGTGGCAGCCCCCCTGGGGGGCGGCTCGAGCCCCCAGACGGGGCTCTTCAACACCCCGCCACCCACCCCCCCGGACCTCACCCAAGACTTCAGTGGCTTCCAGCTGCTGGTGGACGTAGCCCTGAAGAGGCGTGCCGAGATGGAGAGGCAGGCAAATCCCTTTGTTTCCTGAAGGATCTCCCATTCAGGGGTGGGGGGGCACCTACTTCTGGGCTGCCAAAATCCAAACGGCTCACCAGACGAAGCGTTCGGCGAATAGGACCTGGAGAAGCGGAGTCTTGCCACACGGGGATTTTAATGTCTATTTGCACATCGGAGGACCAGTAGCGAACTAGACTTTCCAGGCCAAACCTAATGCGCTACATGCCATTGGCGCTACATGCCATTGGCTCTACATGCCTTTGGCTCTACATGCCTTTTCTTTTGTTTTGTAGAGATGATAGAGGCATCCCTGAAGGCCTGCCTCACTTTCCTTCTTTGTTAAAAAAAAAAACAAACAAAAAAAAGTTTGGCTTCACCATTCCTCGTTATTTTTACTTTAGCAATCTTTTAGTTGTGCCTCTACTTTTGTTTGCACAAGAGGGTGAGGGGGGAGATAGAAGGTTGGTCCATTTGTCTAAAGGTTTCTGTTGGCATTAATGATGAACACCGTTACTGCTCTGGTTGGTGGCTCTGTGTTATGTGGAAATATGTATGTATATTATATATAGTGTATATATTTTTATAACTTTCTTTTGTAGTCTTAAGACCTTTTTTGTTTTCCTTTGCTTTTGCCAGTTATTCGCTTCCCTTTGCTTTCGTTAGTCGTTGGGGTTGGGTGTCCTTGCTTTGGAGATTCATTTGTCTGAGTCTTCACACTGTGATAATTTTCCAAGCTGAACAGGACCCCCCACCACCACCAAAACTTTACTGCCTTTATGTTATGCTTACAGCACGCGTGTACTTTTTAGAAGTAAACTGGAAGGATGTCACTAAAATGGCTTTGTGGTGCTGTTAATTTAAAAGGGAATTGAATGGGTATGCCGACTGAAATCGCAGGATATCCGAAGGCCTACCTTTTTCTTACTGTGCAATGTATGACCTAGATCAGGTCACATGACCTCCAAATTAAAAAAAAAAAAAAAGAATAATTTTGTAGGAGAACAGTTGGTTTGTGTTGCAAGAATGTATCGTTGATCCTTTTAAGAAGTACTCTCAGGAAGCAGCGTACAGTGGTTAAGTTTAGTCACTCAACTGCTGCAGAAAATCATCCAGGGTTTTGTTGCAGTAACCATGCAAATAGTGATTGGCTGTCATTTGCATGTAAAGTGTGCATGGTTTCATTCCGCATGCTGCCCGCGTGCTCGCTGCAGCCCAGATGCGACGCCCTCGTGGGATCGGCGTGATACCGAAGCTGCGGGCAAAGAAACCATTCTTGCGATCTGTCGCATGTAGGCCGTTTAAGTACCTCGATTAGCATAGTTTTGCATTAATTGGCGCAGGCCGACACGAAGGTGTATTGCAGACGGGGAATGCGACGCGACGCCGAGCGCCTCGTTAGCGGGCCTGACGGAGACGCCCGTTTGCGTACGTCACAGGCGTCAGGCGCTGCATGGCCCCCCCAGGGGTGTTCTGCACCGAGCTGGTTAATTAAGTCTGTGAGGGCAGCGGCGTGTCTGTGCCATGGCGCGACGGGGTGCCCGCGTCGCCGAATCCGTAAGCCCGCTGCGGTTTATTTTCCGACGTGCCTGGGAGTCGAGGGCGGATTGCGCCGCGGGTTGAGTGCAAGTGTGCCGGCGCGTCCACTGGCAGTGCGCGTGTCACTTCCTGACCCGACTCGCGCACAGGAAGCCGTTCAGCCAATCAGAAAACCAGATTCCGCTCCGGCTGGTCGGCAGGTCCTGCTGACGGCCGATTGGCTGGCCGAAGTTTGCTCCCTGTAGATTTTACATCTGGATTGGTGGGTGAATTTAATGCTCTCCAGCGAAGTGAAAACATTGGAAGCATTTTATAATGTATACGGGGCGTCTCTGCGGGTGGTGCTGTGGTTTCAAACCTCAGGCTTGAAGTTTGAATTTCGCTCCTTCTCTTTGTGGAATTTTCCGGAGACGTGCAATTGAGTAAATTGGCATGTGCGAGATTCTCCTTTGATGGACTGGTATCCCATCCAGGTTACCCCACCCTTACAGTTCACGCAGCCAGGGATGTGGTCTAGAGTCAGAGGGACCCTGTGCTTCATAAATGGTGTAGTATACGGGTGAATGTCCTGATTCATTACTGGGGGTCCTAGAGCCTGTTTTTAGATTGGCAGGGTACAGTCTTAAATTGAGAATGTGTAAAAGCCATGGAGACAAGGCCCTGGACCATGGTGCTGGGGTACAGTGTGTCTCAACAAGCGCCCCCCCCCCCCGTCATTCTGCTGGATTTAAAGGCCAGTTACTTAGCCAGTGGGTATAGCTGCAGTTAGACTCAATCTCCAGTGTCCCTCCCTAAAGACAGAAACCCTGACAGCATCACTGTTTGACCTCATTTAGGAGGAAACGTAGCAAAATTTGACGGTAGCAAAATTTGACGTCTCCCTCCCTCAACTGCCAGACCAAAACACACACTTTGATTTACAAGAGCGAATGAATCCTTCAGATGGCAGGGTCACATTGGGGCTTCTGCCGTAGACTTAAGTTTCCCCTTTTTATCGATCCTGACTTTCACTCCTTCGTGACTCCAGGACAACGAAATCACAGACGAGTCTTCAGCGGTGCACCGGCGATCGGCACGATAAAAACAAAAAAATCAATAAGCCAAGGCCCTTTGAAGGTGCGCCCAGGAGGGATGCAATAATAGATGCAAATTTATCTAAAGACGTGAACTTAAATATTACAGTTAGTGTTCACACTTAAGCAGTAACCTAGCTTTAGATAAACGTCTTCTGTCTTCTACACCTGGAAATGGTCACTCATTTAGGGTTATGTGAGTTTGACTGGTCATTAGTAGAGATGTTCAGATCAGCTTTTTCTGCCGGCCTCGCTAGGTTGTCTAATGTGTTTAATATTATCAATCAGAACCAGCTTGGTTATCTTCTTGCAGTTTAACAGTTTTTTTTTTTCCCCCAGGTGAATGTGGAACAGGTTTAACTATTTATAGATAAAGCAGAGCACCCGGAATCTGCCAATTATATCAGATGATGTCTGGCGTTGTGTTAATTCCTAACTGCAGGGTACAAAGCAATTTTGCTGCTTGTCCTTATTGGTCATACATAATTTTGATTGTTTACACTGGACGGTAGGGCTGCAGTGTGTAATACATGGAGGTAATTATAATGGGATTTTTAATACGGTATAATCAAATGTTTACTATAGAGGAGATTTATTAAAAGAAATTTACAATGAAACATTTTCTAGGTCTCATATTTTTAAAGTTCTTGGGATTTATCAGTTAGTTATGTTTACGTATATCTCACAAAACACCCTTTCTGCCATACACGGCCTCCATAGTTACTTTTTCATAAACTGCTGTGTCTCTGTGGTCATGTTAGTAAATGTATTGTTGAAGGCCTTTTTTTAAAAACAGCGTTACCCGAATTAACTAGAAAATGACACAAATACAAAGTAGGCTTGATAAATATTGATTTAATTACTTTCTTACATCGGGAAACATTCATATATTCACAAATATTCCTTTTACTTGTTTTATCGCCATATTTATAAAGTCATCTAGCATGAGGACATAAAAATCCAAAAATTTCTTCATAACAGATTCTTTTTTTCAATTTGCATTTTTCAATGTCTGTTGCAAAGACGCCTTGATATTAAGAGACCATACCAACTGGCCCGCCATAAAGAATAAATCTTTGTTTACATACTTAAACCTAGGGAACCGAATCAACATTTTAATATGCAGAATATACATTATTATGCAAAAATGCACACTGCAAAATTCAAGTGCCTTTGAAACATTTGTAAATCTCAACAAAATGGTATGGCCTTCACAATTTTGGGGAAAAAAAAACTAATTGTTTATCAAGCTGGCAAGAAAAAATTTCTTTTGTAGTTTTATTCACCAAGACCTAAATGTGGAAGTGAAATACTGAGGCGGCAGTAAATTATAAAGAATACAAAATAGCTGAGATGTGCGGAGAATGTACACACCTCCCTGAAATGTGTGACTGGAGGGGGGGGGGATCCTCTGTCTTAATACATTCCCTGTTCTGTTGATGCTTCCAGACTTAAGAGAATAACCCCCTTTTCAAGTGATAATTGAACATTTTTATTCATTACACTGCTCCTATTAAACACATTTCAGCCAAGTCACTGAATCCCAGTAGTTTTCCCAATGAGACGAGATGAGTTAAACATGAGCAGTGGTGAAAGCAAAATGTATCAAAAGGGTCGCAAGAACAAACACGTTCTACCTAAATGCCTGTTTCTCCGTGATATTGGGCCGTGCGCGTCCCCACACCTCACTGTATTACTGCTACATTGTGTGTTAAGGCAGAGAACTGATCAAGCAGTTAATGTACCGCAGATGAGCACTAATTGTTCCCCAGCCTGGGACTCCTCACCTAGAATAGAAAAGATCCACTGATTTGCAGTCTAATTTGAAGTTTTTGCAGACAATTCAAATGAGCCAGTCAGCAATTGCATTTGTATATTTCAAAGTAATAAATTGCTTGGTTGCCTGATGGAAAATCCCTGTAAAGGGAGTATATTTGGGAAACAGAGCAACTGTCTTTAATAAAATGTTCCTTATTTTGGTTGGGATGAAACTAGATAAATATACAAATTTGTCAATACAACAGTCATCTTAGAGTAAGAAGTTCTAAAAGGTTAATTGATGATTAAAGACATTAATTTGTATACAAGTTCCCCTTGGTCCTTGAGTGTTCACAAACATATCTTGGCATAACTAGAGCCACATATTGGCTGAAATAGTAGCTATACTTTACATTGATGTAAACCTCATTTACCAAATTATAGTGGCTAAACAAAGTCTGTATTGAATCCTGTTGACCCCACAGAAAGTTACTCATGTCAGTATGGAATCCCCACTGAGCCTGAAGTTGCTGATGCCCTGAGGCACACGGGGGTGGGGAGGATGTAGAATGGGTCTCGCTTTGAATGGGTGCCCACCCCCCTCCTTAGCCACCTGTGTCAGGAATTAGGGACACACCTCACGTCCCCCCAATCTGCATTCCTGTCCCCCGTCACCGGTGGGTCAGCGGGCCTGCGGCTCAGGGGGCATCGCGGGGGGGGGGGACTTTCCCGAGAGGTCGGCAGTTTGAGGAAACTTCGGAATGGCTGGAAGGGCAAAGGTCAGCCGGGTTTCAGCCACAGAGGAGTGACATGGTGGCCTGACACGCCGGCATGGTTTTGGCAGAGGAGAGGGTTATAAAATACACTAATAAAGAAATAGATATATAAATAAATCAATCTTTATTCAGTGTGTTTATCATAAGTTTGCACACACAATGGCTGTGTCATATGATATACAAGTTCAGGACAGCAAAACACTAAATGGAATCCAAATAGTTCACTGGAAATAATAATAATAATAATAATAATAATAATAAACAGAACACAATTTAGATCTAAGCCTATATTAATCAGATTGTGTCTACATGCTCAAATCTTCTTCCGATTTCATTGTACAAACACAAATCCCCATTTTTCACACGAAGGCGTGAGACCGCTGGTCTGTTCTGCTCTATGTCCTGGAGGCTGCTTGACCAAAAACACTGGCCAGTATATCGACTTGGAAATCAGGAAGCACTTTGAGAGACGCAGCCGTACCTCACTCACGCACGCACGCGCGCACACACACACACACACACACACACACACACAGAAACGCAACACGTTGCACTTTTTTTTTTTCCTTTTGGGAGACCCTGATTTTGCTGTGCTGTCTGTTCCTCCATCTCTACCTGAGAGTTACCCCCAAACCAGCCCACCGTGACGCGGGCAGGATCAGGAGGACCGGAGCTCCACGCCCCCCCCGGGGAGGATCCTGGTGACCGAGCAGGTGAAAGTCACCCCGAAGAGATCACTATTAAAATGAAGCCTCTGCACTAGCAACTGGAAAGACTTCATTAACAAAATAAGATGATGAAACTGTTTGCATTTCATGACTTTTTTTTTTTTAGTGTATTTTCGTTTGCTTTTTCGCTTACAAATTCCAGTCAACTTCTTTCGTCGGAAACTCATTCGAGCCCCAACAAGATCATCGATTCACAAACAGATCCACAAAAACTCCCCACCCGACTTTACAAAAAAAAGAAGCAAAACAAACAAACAAAAAAAACCTCTCATTTATAATAAGCATTTAAGAATATTTTGTCCCACAGATGACTACAGCAGTGTTAATACAGAGAAATATAATTCTCTTCAAAGCATTCGCAATAACAAGCTTATGTATGATTAGCGAACAGAAATAGCTACGGCATAATGAAGGCATCCTTTTAGATCGCGTATAATGTTTAAGACCGTCGACCCCCCCAGTGCCTCCTAAGCATTACGGTATCTTCATTTGACTGACTGCCCCATTTGCCTGATGTTCTTCATAGTCATCTTTCGAGGAGAATATTGCTTTAGATGCCCGTATTACACTAGTACCTCCAGCCACACCGAAATAAAAAATGCAGTTAGTGAGGGTCGGCAGGAATGTGTGTGTGTCCGTGCCCAAGAGCCAGCTGCCTGTCCTTGCCCACTGAGGGTAGCCATGGTGATGGCTTGACTTGCTGGGTAGTTCTGGTGGACCTCTGGAACCGGGCTCTCCGGTCGGTCCTCGGGAGCCCAAAGAACACAGTCCTCTTCCCGTGCATCACAGGGCCAAGCCAGGATGTTCAGCAGTCCTCTGCGCACACACGCCTGCACACAACCTGCGGTCTGTCATCAGGATGGGGGTGGTTTCATCTTTGTACGCGCTAGCCACGGTGTACTTTTCGTGTGGCTACGTGAGTGTGCTGAAGGTGACGGGCTCTGCTAAAGAGGCAGGGATATGAACGACTCACCCAGGGAGAACATTTGCGCCACAGCTGCGCGGAGAGAAAGCAGGACGGGTGGCAGGTGTCACCATCACGTCCCTCATCGCTCCGACAGGCCGGTAATGCATGCATCTAGCCCTCAGCCCTCTCTGGACGAGATGCGTGTTTGCGGATGTGCGGCTATGAGGATCCTATGAAGAAAAAGTGCCTTACCCTGATTTAAACCTCCGGTCCAAAGACATGTGCATTTAGTGAAGGGAAACGGAGGAGCGTGGAGACACTTTCTCTGGATATGAACGTGATTTCTCTGCCGCGGGCGCATGTGGGTGTGTGCGTTCTGTTCCCTGCAATGGCTCGGCGGCGGTAGAGCTCATAGCCGGGTCTGGGCCTCCGGGATGTAGATCTCGATGCTGTCCGCGCTCTCGGTGGCCGAGTTCTGCCGCACTGAGGCAGCCCGTTTAGCGGCCAACAGGCGTTTGCGGGCCTCCAGGCGCTGCCGCTCAGAGCTCTCCAGGGACCTGTCGCGTGCCAGAGGGGGGTGGGCCTTCGGGGGCTTCTTTGGCACGGGAGGGGGGACCCTCCTCTCCTGGACAGAGATGAGAAAACGGTCAGTTAGCGGCGACTAAGCTGGGGGCTGGGCCGGAGGCGAGGCGGAGGACAGCCCCGCTGAGCGCCAGCGGACACCCGCACACCAAGCCGCTCACAGCCGTGGCGTTATGGCTCTGGTGACGGCGTTAGAGCTCAAAGGGAACCGGTGGAGTGCGTGGGGTGAACGTGCGACCGGCGACGAAGACCCAGCGCGCGTCACATGGAATGATCGGCTCGCTGTCAATGGGAAAAACACAAATAAAAACGTCAAGATGGGACAAAAATCACGTCAAGGAAAAAGAAAAAACACATCCAGCACATACAGTATGTGGAACAGAAATTAGGAAATGGATAAAAATAATTTAAGACTACATATAAATTACAGACATGAAGCATATTGATACATGGCAAGCACACAACCAGATGACAATAATTTATGAGAAGTTTTCGCTTGCTATTAACAAATATCATACACCACAACAAATATCATACATCACGACAAATTGGGTATTTTTCCATCGCCAGTATGCTGGCCTCACTGTTTCTAGGCCAGAGTCCGAGTGTGTACACTTTGGATGGAGGGCGCGCCGGGGGGGGGGGGGGGGGCCCCGGGGGGGGGGGGGGGGGGGGGGGGGGGGGGGGGGGGGGGGGGGGGGGGGGGGGGGG
>JABFEA020000085.1:12520547-12545880 GCA_019775915.2 Cyphomyrus plagiostoma
CTCCCCAACCCCCCCCCCCCCCCACCCCCCCACACCCCCCCACCCCCCCCCCCCGCCCCCCTCCCCCCCCACTCCCTGCCCAGCACCCCACCCCACCGGGGGGGGGGGTTGTTTATCTCTTGCCCCCCCCCCCATCCAGATCATTACCTTCTATTCCTACAAGATCAAACGAGCATGGAGTAACATGCGGGAGCAGGTGGTGAGAGAGGGGACGATGCTTTCATAGTCTTGTGACCGCCACCCTTAACAACCGCCTCAAGAAGCGTGGCGGGTGGAGGATTGGGTGAGTGAAAGTTTCGGCGTGGACGTGGGTCTCTCCCGGGTGCAGTCTATCGAACGGGATGGCAAATCGCCCTGGAGAATAATTCTCTCAGCCTTAGTGACCACCTTGGAAACGCCTTAGTGACGGCCTTAGTGACAATACCATGCTTTTTTTTTTTTTACAGCTTTGAAAAGGGGTGAATTCTCAAAGCCACACGCCGGCAAGGATCTAATTTCCATCGGTAATTCAGAGCCGGGGGGCCTTGACTTCCTTTGCCTGGAGAGCGATTTCTTTTTATTTTAAGGGTCACGTCGAGCCACCTTCATCCCTGTGAAGAGCTCGTGCTGCTTAAAGGTTAATGTGTGTCACATGGGCGCTACGTGGCCTGCCAGCCGTTTCCCAGACTCCGTTCACAGCAAACATCATTAGCAGACAGTCGCTGCCGGTATCCTGTTCCGCGGAACAAAAGGGTGAGTATGACAGGTATTTGAACAATATGTATTTTGACATTAATTGATTGAAATATAATTTTCAATCATTGTTGAAGGACAAAGTGTTTTTAGTTAAGCATGGTCACAGGAGATTTTTCTTATTTCAAACAGACATTAACCTGGTAATATGCAAGCGACTTGCAGGGCATCAGGTTGGGGGAACTCAGCCCACGAGCCCTGAACCTTTTATACACAGAAGAGCACCCCACTGTGGCTGGAGGTGTGAACTGCAACTCCAAATTGATCAGGACTGTCCACTGATTTAATTTCAATCGGGAGCCTAAGCAAAAGTCATAAATGCGGATACTTTTCTTTCTACTAGGGCAAAGCGCCCTGGGAGGGGTGATGAGAAGGTTGAATATATGGGGTGGGGGGTGTACATTTTCCTCCAGGATAAAGGACTTGGACCATTGTGGTGATTTTCAAAAAGACAAAAGATCTGGCGTGAAAGTGTGCGGGTAGCTGAGCAGAGGCAGGACAGCCAGCAGCCCCCAGGGGAGGGCTGTGGTGGCTCCAGTTCAGGGCCCACTAAAGGCTCTTTGGATTGTTTTTCAAACAGGAGGGTGGTGCCCCCCCGTTCAACAGACCCCCAACAGAGATGGTCTTTTGAGGTGGTGTCTGAGTAAGGGAGTGTTTATGGTCACTACTGTTGACCATCTGGGAGTCTCCTCCTCTGCTCCCATGGACCTGGTGACGTTTACGACCCCCCCCCCCCCCATGGCTGACCTCTGACCTGTGTGCCGTCAGTTGGTGCAATGGGACCTGTGATGTGTCACCCTGGTGTACATTACCCATGCCATTCTGGCTTTTTTTTGGTGGGGGCCAGGGGGGGGGTGAGCTTCCTCACAAGACTCAGAATGTTTGCCGGAAGAGATCCCATCCACCACTGGTCAAAACAAACACTCACTCATCCGCGAAGCTGAGCTGGTTAACCGACGCAAAAGCTCTGCTCCCTCATTTTGGTCAATAATTAACAGCATTCACTGGACCATTCAGTCCCAGGACAATTAATGGATACAGAACAAAAACACAGCATGGGCTCAGTTACCTGGAGAGGATTATTACTTTGGAATAGATAAACTGAGTGATTAGAAAATATTGTAGAATTTTTTTTTAGTATGTTCATGTAATTTGGACAACAACGCAATCAGAAAATGAATGTTACGGGGGAAGCGGAGGGATGGGCTCTGATTGGTCAGTCCAGTCGGGTCAGGCACCGGTTACCTGGTGTCCCTGATTCAGGATCAGCTGACGATTCACTGAATGTTAACCTTAACTACTATGAAGGACAAAAAAGGGAGTCAGTTTCAAGGTTAGTTGTTCAGGGAACTCCCTTTGTCCCGGGGATCAATGACACCCTTAAGTCAGCTGTGCTGTGCCCTCATTGGATGGCCGTGGCGTTCTGCAAGGAGGAGGCCCTTTAAGCCCTGTGGAGCCCCTGGCCATAAACTGAAGTGCTTTAGGTCAGCTGCTCTGACAGACCAATGAGAGGAGGATGCTGTGGATGGTGGGGCAGCAGGCAGCACATATCTGGAACCATGCAAGGAGGCCCAGCTGCCTCTCGTCGGCTACTGTCTGAAATAACACGTCTGACGCTCCTTATTCACGAAAACCAGCCATCGAATTACTGCATCGTTTTTCAGCGTCTCATCAAAATTGGTCCCTTCAGTTGGCTAAAATTACCCAAGGGCAGGGATCTGTAGAGAGAGGAGAGGGCGTGGACAGGAGAGAGTGGAAGTACAGAGATGACAGCCAGAGTGGGATGAAGAAGAGAGGAGGAGAGGGTACTTAGTATGAGGGGAGTAAAGGAGAAAAGGGTGAAGAGGAGAGGAACAGGGAGTATAGAGTAGAGAGTTAGGAGAATAAGGTCAAAAGGAGAGGGGTAAGAAGTCAAGGGTAGGGAGTAAGTATTAGAGAGCAGGGAGTATGAAGGGAGTATGATAAGGAGTAAAGGGGAAAAGGGTGAAGAGGAGAGGAACAGGGAGTATAAGGTAGAGAGTAGGGAAAATAAGGTCAAAAGGAGAGGGGTAAGAAGTCAAGGGTAGGGAGTAATAGTAGAGAGCAGGGAGTATGAAGGGAGTATGATAAGGAGTAAAGGGGAAAAGGGTGAAGAGGAGAGGAACAGGGAATATAGGGTAGAAAGTAGGGAAAATGAGGTCAAAAGGAGAGGGGTAAGAAGTCAAGGGTAGGGAGTAAGTAGTAGAGAGCAGGGAGTATGAATGGGAGTAAAGGGGAAAAGGGTAAAATAGGAGTAGAGTAAGGAGTAGAGAATGAAGAGAGGAGGGGAGTGTAGTTCACTTGTCCTCTAGGTGAAAATGAAATGGGAATAATCAGTGTGAGCCTTTCACACAGCATACTCTGCTGTCGCACTTCACAGTGCGCCCACTTACCATCGCTCATCCTCCACCTGGATGCCCACTTACCATCTCTCATCCTCCACCTGGATGCCCACTTACCATCTCTCATCCTCCACCTGGATGCCCACTGACTGGAACTTGTGGTCGTCCAAGTCCTCCGCGTCGTCAGGACCGTCCACCTGCAGAGTTTGGCGTGATCGGTATGAGACACAGGGCTCGGGATTCTCCGTGCGGTAAGCGCAGCATCCATGGGGAGGAGCAGGGTAAGGGGCGGGCGCGGGGGGCACCTGGATGCCAATGGAGAGGCACTTGCTCTTGCGGAGGGCCTCCCTGCGGTCCTCGGGCGTGTGTGCGAAGGCGGCGTTGATGGTGCTGCTGCTGACGTGCTGGCTGGCGGGGCCGTGGACCTGGGCGTTGGCTGCCTCGATGGCCGCCGCCAGTGCCTTCATGCTGTCGATGCTCTCCGTGGAGTTGCTGAGGCCCGACTGGATGGTGGCCTCCCCGCGTGCCCCGGGCCCCTCCAAGTGCGCGTCCTGCGCCGACTCAGTGCTGCTCTGCGCCGTGATGGAGATGAAGGGCTTGGTGGCAGCGCGCGGTGGCACGGGGGGCGGGGCCTTCTTGTAGGTCGTGATGCATGACGACACTGCGGAGGTGGGGCGGTTTAAACGTGGGAATCAGCCCGCGGGAAACCTCTCACACAGGGAGACGCAGACATGGAGGCGTGAGCACGGTCACATGTACACGTAACACACACGGCCTCACACATGCAGGACACGCCGTGCATCCAGGGCAGACCCCCCCCCGGCCTCATTGCCTCTGCCGTCCCTTAAAACGGCCCCAGCAGACGAGCGCCATCTCCGGCCCTCCTGTTTGCTTTTTTTGTGACCGCTACGCGTTACTGGCCGGGAGTAAAGGCGGGGAGGTAAATCTCTGGCCGGAGGCTCGTCAGCGGAGTCGGGGCAGAGATGGCAGGATAACGAGGCAGGATGGTTATGACAGGAGCAGCAGTGTCACCTCCGACTGCGAGCAGCTGGGCACAGGCCAGTGAAACACACACACACACACAAGCCTGCACAGTCAACACAAACGTGACAGGCCTGTCTTCCCTCTCTCTCCCCCTTTCTCTCTGCTCCGCCTGTCCTTCGCTCTCTCTCCCTCTCTCTGTCCCTCCCCTCTTGCTCACTCCCTCCCTCTGTCAGGAATTTCACTTTTCCTCCCCTCGGGCCAGAGAAAGGCTCCTCTTCCTCTCTCACTGTATCGTGTTACAGTTCAGGCCACGGGGTGAAGCAGGCATATGCTTTGCTGTGGGAGATCTGCAGTGTAACAGAGCTTCAAAGGAACATGCACACACACACACACGCACACACACCATTCACACACATACACACACTATTCACACACACACACATACACACACCATTCACACACACACACACACACACACACACACAAATACATAGAGAGGAGAGGAGCCACATCTATTTATTTTCTCATTTAAAGAAGTGGGTCAACTCTATTTACAAACTACCCTTGAATTGGAAAATCCCCCGTTTCCTGGGGGGGGGGGGGGCAGCACTGTCCCAGTAAAGATGGATCTGTTGGGCTCCCGAAGTCCCACTGACCCAGAAACGCCTGCCCCTCCCAGCACCAGAGGAGGTTCCCTCACAGCGAGAGCAGGGAGCCGGCACGCGCAGGCAGGGCCACGCAAAGATCGCCCCCTGGGGGGTGGCGGGGATGGGGGGGACAAATTAAGGGCAAACTCAGAGGAGTTGGGAACAGCGTAGGTGGCATGTTAGGGGCTCTGGTCCAAAACAGTTAAACTAGCCCCACTGTACTCTGGCGCCAGTCCAGAGCTCGTCTGCCTGACGAATATATGTAAAATCCATTCTGACAAGTGTGTGTGAATAGCTGGTGAATATCAAAGACAATGGCCTGACCCCCCCTCCTGTCAGCCACCCCCCTTCCTCCCGCCCCCTCCTCCTCCATCCGAGAGGATAAACAGTCGCTGGGCCGTTTGCGTTCAGGGCCCGTTAGCGCGCCGCTCCCAGACAGGCTCGGGTTCCGCTCCCCGCCGATGAGGAATGCTGCGGTCTGCTAGGACGCGTCGGCGAGCACAAAGAGCTCACAGCTGAGCTGACACATGCCCCCCCCACCCCCAAAGCCAACACAGACACACAAAGACAGGAAGTGGCCTCACACACACACACACGCAAAACCACACCAACCTCCACTCCCCTCCAGCCACACGCCAGCAAACAGCCCTAATAAACTGCCATCGGCGCAGCGTCCTCGCTGGCCGGCCGCCACAAACAGCCCAGGGGTTCTGTGATGTCACAATACTGTCACCTCAGCGACAGCTGTGAGGATCAAAAAGGCAGCCTCTTCTTGTGAAGGTCTAATTTAATTACACCGATGGCCTGTCTGGCCGCTCGCCGGTTGGCACACAATCTGGGCCAGTGGCCCGGGGCTCCCCTGGGGGCTAGAGCTGACACGCCGAGCACAACTACCGAATTCTCCAAATCCATGTCGGGAGAACTAAACCTGGAGTCCAAAGTAAACCGGAACCCCGGCTCACGTTCTCTCCTTTTCCCGGACGAGTGGTTACTCCCCCTCCGCCGTCTCCCTGTCCTCACGTGTTTTATTGAGTCCTGCGTCGAACCTTTTATTACATGCTTGTTCTCATATTCTCTGTGTTTATGTATTTCTGAAAGGAGCGGGCAAGTGACAGCATGAGCAGCGCTGAATAATTTCACCCCATCGCACTGAACACCCCCCCTTCAAGCCCTTTAGTAAAGTTTCAAGCCTGAATTGTCAAACATGAGGAAGGGTTTCAAAGTCTGAACTTTACAGGCAGCTTTGAGTTTACTGTCCCGCGTGACATGACTCACGTCGTCGGAGCTCAGGGTCTGGCCCGATCCCGCGGTCAGCATGACGGGTGACCGGCCACCCACACTCCTGCGCCGGCCTCTGTGTAGCCGTTACCTGGGTAACGGGGATCCAGCAAGGAAGCCCATACAGGTCATGACAGCCAGGAAATGCAAGCGTGTTATGATGCAATCCCGCCGAATTACCTCCTGTGTAGCATATGTGGCTACACTGCAAGGATTTAGGACGAGTCTGTTTCGCTTTGTCTGTCTTGACGTTTCCTGACAGATTGGTCCTGATATGAAAAGTAAGAAGGGTTGTTGTTTTTTTTTTTTTTAACTTGCGGTACTGTCTCCACCTGCTGTCTCTCTCTTATCACCAATTCAATTCTCCGTTCCCACCCAAACTGCCAGGCCCATTTCATAGGTAGAGCAAACCTGTCAGACATACAGATGCCATCTGCTGGTGTTTCAGGTGAACTGCTGCATGCTATCAGGCCACCTACTGGTACCAGACTCATACAGTTTTTACTCCTTGCTGAAATACTGCAAGGGGGGGGCTCTGTCACACGTGCGCGCGCACAGGAAACGCATCATCCAGTGGATGGATTTCCCAGACATCCGAAGCACAACATGACCACAGAGATGGTGTAATGTAGCGTTCCTCAAACACCGCCAATTGCTAATATTTCTGCTGTACAACGAAGGACCATCCAGGGGGCAGCGGTCATAGTTTTGCGGGAGCCAGTGATGACTAAACAGATCACACAGAAACGTGATCCGACGAGTAGCGATTCACTTCCTGTCCTGTCATTTTTAGGGCACTAATGTGGTGGAGACACCTACAGGCTGATGAGTCAGACTGTCAAGCATGACAAAGCTGAATGCGAATTCAGAAAGAAACGTCGTAAGGAATGATAAACAGGCCTACTGGAAATCTACCCCCAAGGCAATACTGCTGTTTGTATTGCTGTCAGCTAAAAACAGAATACTTAAACAGTTGCATAGTTCCGGTCCAGAAAGTGAAAATCCATACCATGATTTTGTTTCAACCAACCAGCTGAGTCTTCTGTCACTGTGACTTTTTAAACTGAACTGGTTGGTTGAAACAAAACCTTGATCTGGATTTTAACTTTTTGGACCTGGACTATCCACCTCTGGAATTAAACTTGTTTATTATCAGGCTCCAGGTTCCTTAAGGATGGAGTGAGGAATCTCAAACTGAAAGACAGAGTGTTTAACACAGGTGTGTGTCTGCCGGGCTCAGTGTTCCGCTGGCGCATTACAACCATGTAGGATGATTTATGTAGAAGATCAACCAAAAAGAAAATGCATCTAATGACACTAGAGGGTGGCAACCACGCAGAGTTCAGGATAATCAAGCAAATTCTTTCAGTCCACTGGCAAGCACACACACACACACACACACACACACACACACACACCCGCGCATACACACACACACACACAGATCAGTGCATGTCATTGGCCCCCTTTGCCTTACAGTATATTCCACAGTACAGTAGCTCTAATCCACATCAGGACCAGCCGCCAGCCTTTAGTGGCACCTTTCTCCTTAATAGGGAACAAATCCCACAAGAGAAACAGCTCAGAGATTATTTTATGATGATGAAATTTTCACAGGACTGACAGCAGCTTAGTAACGCTACACAACAGACACTTGCTGTCTCATGAAGACCAGCACAGGACATCCAAGTCAGATGAAACAAGAGAGAGTAATTAAGAGAATTTTTAATGAGAATTTAAAAATAAACCCTGCCAGTGTATAGCCAGGCTGACACTCACTCACTCACTCACTATTCACACACACACAAACACACACACTAGTCAAGACTCTCAATCTCAATCAAACACATGTAAACTATGCACTCATATGAAAAGCAAATGCCTGATCTGAAAATCTCCCTGACCCTCTAATGCCTAATGCTAAACACACGTTTCTAGCTTCAGAGCGCCACAGTCGTGTTGGAGGGAGCTGGGAGACCCGGACTGGAGCAGGGGGTGCAGCGATTAAGTCACCAGGCCCGTAACCACGAGGGAACTTTAGCGGGAATGTTCAGCGGCGATTTGCAGTTGTAGCCAATGCGGAATGGAGAGCTAAACTGCACTAAACCAGGAAATGAGGTAAGTTAAAGAATAAACCATTACCTGGACTAGTGCTGGGCATGACCAGCGGCTGAAAGCTCTTTCTCAGAGCTCCGGGAAGACCTTAGACATGCATATCCTGTTAAGTGATGGGGGCGGGGCAGGCAGCCATTTTCATCAGCATTTCCCCCCCCCCCACTGCTCCCCTGTTTGATTCCCACATTCCAACACTATTCATCCCTCTGATCCCCAAACCTTTCGCCTGCTGGCCCTTTGTTTAAGAGACCTCCCAATCCCGCCCCAAAATCAGGCAGGGAAGGTCTCACATAAAGGGCCATGACGTCCTGGATGTAATGACGGGGCTTAGCACGAAAAAGGCTTGCGGCGGTAGCTTTTCTGGGCGGTCCAGCCCCCCTCCCCAGTACAGACCCTTAAGGAACACAGTCACAGTGGTGGAGAGAGAGATCACAATTAGGGATTTAAGCTGGGCCTCATCATATCGCTCATAGAAAAATGTGGCACACAGCACACTTAGCCTGAATTCACTGTGGGGTGGGGGGAAGCTGTAATTTACCCGTCAGTAATATGTATTTTTACTTGCATAGGGCTGTACAGGTGATGTCATCCTGGTCACACACAAAAAGCAAAATCTGAGATTAGAAAACATACCTCACAAACTACGTCTCAGTCTTACCATAAGTGGCAAAATAATAATTAGCTTGTTAGCCTTTTAGCTTCATCGCTGCTGTAACGAGGCTCTATTGGGGTGGGGAGGGGGGCGCTATAGAAAGGGTTTGCCGCTTCTGCCAAATGAACGGCACTGTGGTGAGAAGTTTAATGTCGGGCCAGTGGGTGGAGTTCTGACACTGCGACCTGTCAGTGCTGCACATGTAGAAAGTGAGTCTGGCTCCCCCTACTGGCGACACAGCACAATTAGCAAAAACCACTGATAAACTGGTGAAAAAGACTCAGGAGAATCTGAAGGCCGTGACAAGAGCAGACTTTCAAAATGGCCGGCCTGACTGCTCACACACAAGGCTTGTCGACGAAAATGGGTCTTCCTGGATGCCTCTCGGCACTGGGTGCTGGCCACGGCTCATCTGAGTGGCTTTGCAAGTTCCCACAAGCTCGCATTCCCAGACATGTGGGGCATCAGGGTGAAATGACATCAGCCTGGGAGTGGTCTTCACAAGTAACATCCAGAGCGCAGAGATAAAGAACAGCAGGGCATGATGAAGGCCCCAATTGTGCAGCTCCCTCTTGGCCAGCAGGGGGCGTAGTGACAAAGGATCCTGAACCGGCTGCCACGACAGACTAAGTTTACTTAAGCGCCATACTCGCTTGTCAGACAATTTCGGGGGGGGGGAGAGCCTTGGAATGGGACAACTGAAGTGAAGGGAGGAGCTCTGTCTGCATCTGTGTGGGGAGAGTCAGTCCCCCCTCCCTCATACAGGATGGACCCTCACACAGTGAAGAAGGGGGTGGGTCACATGACCTCACATATCTGACTCTCCCAAATGTTTTCTTTTTTTTTGTGTCGTACACCATCCTTTCTGCCTTAGAAGTGGCTGAGGATTCCCAGGGTGTGTCAAAAGAAGATCTGCCTGTAATTAACCTTGTAATTAGCAACAGACCAACGAAGGGCAGTTTCCTGTGGGTGACGTTTGATGTGTGATTGTGGTCAATTTAATGGGACTCACTCCCCTGGCCCGTGCTTCAAACATAGCTGGTCACGAAAGCGAGTGGATACAATGCAAAGCAGAATGGAGAAGCTGCAATACTATTATCCACACTCGTATCAGATGGGATAGGTGGACAGCTTCAAGCTGGAATAGCTATGAATCAAAAGCAAAACACATGTGGTTCCTCGAAGTTCTGCACTTTTTCACCAAGATGCTGGGCCAGAATCCCTCCTTTGGAAATTCCCGATTGCAGTGCAATGGCTGCAATGTTGTCCTTGTAATCTCTGCAACAATAAAAATGCTTCTGTAAGAGAGTGAGTCATATAAAAGGAATTTCCAGCTGCCTCAGTCACTTCAAAGCCTGGGTGAGGTTTACGCAGAGACTTCTTATGGTCCACAGCCAACGAGGGTCAGACTTCAGCGTGGTTTTGGAGAAGATCAGAAGTTGCCTGGATTTTGATGAACTTGAGTTACCTTCAAAAGACTTGCTGCTTTCAGCCCCTTGAAGTGAAACATTTCAACTTGACTTCAGTAGAATATATTTGTCAGAGAAGTACAAAAAACAGCTATATAAATAATAAAAATAAATCTAATCTCATTCACCTTCATAAAGCTCTTATTTTTAAACAAAACAGGGCCACTTCAACGGCAACAGACAGCTATTTCAAGATTTTTTCAAATATGAGAACTAATGGCAAAATCTACATTGTTCATGCAAGAATGCTATTTGAGGTCTTCAAGACTGAATGCCTTTCAGGTTCCTGCAAAACCGAGACTGACAAAAATGTGTATAATTTCATTCTGGTTTATATACTCCTTTGTGTAAATCATGTAAGAACTCAAAACGAAAGTTAACATTAAAACAACATTACAATAAAACTAAAGAGGAAAGTGCTCCCTCTAGTGTTTATGTATGTGTAACGCATACATTAATTCCATGTGTGATGATACATTCAAACGCAATAGAAACACGTTTTATTGATTCAGCCAAACAGATACTTAAGTTGACAAAACAAGTGAGTTTTTTGCGTATTTGCAGACTCGGAGGTTTAAGTTTTGTTTACTACAAATTGCCGAGCTGCCAAGTTTTATTAAGCCTTACGCATAATTGCCAGAGGTGGCAATTTTAGGTCCAGAAACCAGTTGAGCATAAAGAGTCACAGTCACAGAGTACGCAACTGGCTGGTTGAAACAAAATCTTGGTCTAGATTTTTACTTTCTGGACCTGAAATTTCCACCTCTGATAACTGCATCTATAACATGTGAGTCGTTTTGGACTTCTCACTGCATTGGAAGTAATGGGAACCTTGGACAAAGAGGAGCTTTAAAAATGCTGTATTCCCTAGATATTGCTCAGGACTCAGAAGCCGCTTGTTCACATTAACGGTTAAACGCCCCGTACTGTTATCTGCCGCCCCATGATCTGCATGAAGTAGGGATTAGAGCATGGATACCGAACCATTGGTTATTTCGATCTCAAGGTTTTCATGTTAATTGAGAATCGATTCTAACGATGAAAAAATTATCTTTTTTTAAGCCTGGTAATACAAGTGCTAATATTAAAGCATTATTAGAGCATGACACGGGCAGGTCCACACTTAAGTGGGCGTAGGGGCTTAGAGAGAACAATCGATCTCCTGCTCTGCAGATTTTATAGTCAGGGTTGGGTCAGCGGTACCAAACTTGGAACCTGATCGAAAAGAAAATCAGCAGTACAGCCCATCCCTGGCAAGAAGCATCAGCAGAATGCATGCCAACATCCATGAAAACAGCCAAATGACAGGTTTTCAGGGGGACTCAGGATCGGAGCAGTTTACAGGAAAGGAAAAAAAAATACGACTTAAATGTACTTTGTTATTTACAGGGGCGTAAAGTATCAAAATTCAAATATGCTTGTTACGACTTAGACCGATGCCACTTTGTAATTAATGTATATAGCTTGGCGTAGTCAAGTATTGTCACATATACCGTTAATTATATATATATATATATCTCTTCTACACAAATTATACCGTTAAGTGTTGTAAATGATGGTGCGCGTGGGCCCGCCGCACGCAGGGCGGGTAGTGTAGGTAACCGCGCGCGGCTGTAAGGCTAATTTTACTTTTCTGTTTAACCGCCAAAAAATTGACAGCCACTAATAATCATGAAGCTCCTAACTGTGGTTGCCATGACTACAGAACCGGTGACACCCATGGCCATACCTGCGGACATACCCGCGGCAGCTTTTCCAAGTCAATGAAAGAAGGGTAATACTAATGTTGCGGCCGCTTCCTAAACTCTCGACACGCTGAATAATTCGGTCTCCAATCTGAAGAAACATATACAGGTAAGTTTTAGTTAGGTGACATGCCTTTATCACATAATTGCAAGCAGGCTAGTCAGCTACGAACGATGTACATCCAGCGAAACTCCCAGTCTGTGATCACGTTTAATCAATGTTATTTATTTATTTATTGGCTATCAGCACTTAAGTAGGCTAAACTATGTATTTGCAGTCGAATTAGGAAAATTGTTAGGTAAAATTGCTGTTAGGAGGCTGCTGTAACGTGTGAGGTCCCCCTATTTTAACTTGTAGCGGTGCTACAAGAAAGCCGTTAGGTCTCTCTCTCTCTCAAGGGTCCTAAGTACTTACTAACCTACATGGAAAAATATTTTTAATATATCTGGAAAATGTTTAGTACTTGGTTGCGTTCGCAATTGTTACACTTGCTTTCAAATACAAAATGCATAAAACTATTAGAAGAGCTTTTGTTTCGCATTAATTGCTAGTTAACCAGGGAAGGTTACTTACAATATGTGGGCTACATTTGTAAATTGAAATGTCTTGGGGGGCGGGGGGGGGGAAACACAATTTATAAAAGTTTACTACTCTGAGTACTTTTTAAACAAGCTGCTCTTTTACTTCAGTAGTCTCTAAGATAGGTACATCTACTCTACTAACAGCCCATTTCTTTGGAAGTAACACAATGTTTTGAGAGTTTTCAGCACTCTGTCCACTTTTAGTTATTAATAAATAACACATTCAGTCCAGGTTGTCCAAAAAAGCATTCGGGCATTGAAAAACAATGTTTCTAAAATATGTCAGATTTTTAAAGTGAAGCCACGAGAAAAGATATAGAAATGAGACAAAATTGGGATTGGAGCATGGAGCCATTTTGGGGGGCTTTCATTTGAACTAGTTAGTCACATGACATACACCCATGATTGATCTTTGTAATGTGAATAAATTAGAGAAACAATTGACTGTCAGATCATGTCTACACCTCTAATAGTGCAAAGGGACAGAATCTAAAAATGCAGCACGGTCCAAACCCGTTGGGGGGACCTTCGAGAAAATGAAGGGTTGGTGTTGCATCACTCACACCTGAAGATGTTTATTTCTACAGCGTGTAATGAAATTAAACATCTCTGGATGGGAGCGGAAGTGTAGAAAATTGATGGGCTCACCTTTGTACCCTGCCTCCCATCAGCACAGATAAATGTGAATGTAAATCGGCACATATTTTTTATATTACACATTGAAACTCCCTCTTTTCCCATAACCCCAAAGTAAAGCACAATGAACCATGTTTTTTTTCTCTGTATTACAGCTTTAATTTTTGACCTGTGGGGTTTCAATTAATAACATAATGGGCCATTAAGGAAAAAGCTGTCTCTTCACTAATATGATACATTTCAAGACCAGGCTGTTCTGGGACAACCAATGACAATCCCTGGTGACACTTTTGAGAAATTAAGCGCACATATCAGTCAAGTTAAAACATGGAGGTACATGCATTTTTTTTGTCATTGAGAATAGATTTTAGTATCAAAAGAATTGTATTGCGAAATATATCATATTACAAATTATGTTATATGTATGAAAAGAAAGATTTCAGTGTGTTTAATGGACTCTGTAAAATGTTATTGGTAGATTAATTGCAAGTGTATATGGGCAGGATTAAGCTGGCTTTGGACCTGAATCACTGTTGGGATACTGCAGTGAGAGGTACCACCCTGAAATGTCAAAGACCCGGTTCACACTTGGTTTTAAAATCCGATCACAAGTAGATAGCTGAGACACATCGCCGTTTACACCTGTGTCTGTCATGCATCTATCAAGCTGTCCAGCTGTCCACTAGTGTTCAGATATGGTTACTGCCCCACATACAGTTATTGTCACGTCCTTGTTTGGGAATGCATCAGGATGCATTAGCATTTACGCTACAATATATGGTCAAGTGGTTTGAGTGATCAGACCACAATGCACCTTGGCGGTCATTTATACTTGTATTTAACACTCTATACTTGTGATCCAGTTACCCAAGATGCATTTTAAAACTGAGTGTAAACAGGGCCAAATGGTCCTCGTATGGAGTGGTAGATGAAGATAGAGACATTTCTGTACATAACACTGCTGTAAACACATCAATACACATATATACGTACACACACACACGCATACTGACCAACAGATACATATAGACGTTGATACAAACACATACCCCCACATATACACAGACATGAACCCACTTCCATACATATATACACAAACTTTACACACACCTTCTCTGGCACACAACCATACACCTATATACACATGCTTAGTCATATACAAACATGCTAACCTATAGAGAAGCATCCACCTGAGCAGAGACACATGCATACTCACACACATATACACTCTGGCACATACGTACATTTACATCTTATTTATTTTGCAGGCTCTTTTTTTAAGTTGGCGTATATTTTTGGGAAGGCAGAGTAAGGCAGTCCCTGGTGTTGTTAGAGGTTAAGGGCCTTGCTCAGGGGCCCAGTGGAGAAACCATTCAGCCGACGCTGAACCGGTGACCATCCAATCTCAGGCATAGTGTCCTAACCCGTAGAGCCACACAGCATGTGTTCTAGCCCACTAAGTCTGACACGACCCCCATGTGTTCTAACCCAGTGAGCCGCATATCGCCCCATGTACACCTTCTTTTTTTTGCACTTATTCATGCATACATGCACTCTCATTCACACACAGAAAAGTGCTTAGTCACAAATGAAGAAAGGGGAGAACGTGATGGTCAGCAAGGTGCAGCTCTGTAAACAGGCTCACTCTCCTTCCTAATGAAGGCTGCATTATGAAAGCAATACACTGCTGGCCATCAAGCTGCGGGTGGAGCCCATGATAATGAGCTTCATTAAGACCAAAAGGCACCAGCAGATCAAAGCTCGCAATCCGTCAGGAGGAATTAAAAAAAAAAAAACATGCAAGGAAAGCAGATTCACGAAACAGCTGAACCCTTCGCATCCTCAGGCATATGCAGTGGAGACCTCCATTCACTAGGGGGCGACAGCGCGCTTTGCCAGGATCTGAAAGTGTCTGCAGGCACCCTGAGTGCATTTCTCACACCGATGTCGCAGATGGGGACCTGCAAAGACATGCTACTAATATGCAACTTATTGCAAAGCACTACTGATTGAAACCCAACCTATAGATTTGCGGAGGAGTTTCACTGAAGACAGGGATTGCCATGGAATGCAGGGCAAAGTGAAGGTTCTGCCATAGGTACATGGTGTATGGCGAGCCACAACCCCAATACCAAGAGAAATCATGTAATATCATAAACATGACTTATCCTTCCCCCTTCCGGTCAAGCCAGTCAACCTGATTGGTTCTCAAAGATGACTGGTATGGAACTCAATAACGATGTTCCATTCAGAGTGAGTGTCATTCTCCCCCCGGCCCTCCCTGCATCCCTTCTGTGACTAACCATCTCTGGGTTCCACAAAACCCTAGAGGTGTCCCTTCCTCTTTTCCATCATGTGAGATCCAGTTCCCTCACATCGGCCCCGCCTGAGAGATGGGCTTTTCCGGCCAGAGTTCTGGAGCTTCTTCACTGAGGCTGTTAACCGGACCCAAAGCTCAGGCAATGGAGTAAGGCTGATTGGAACATCTGCTCCTTTTCATTGTAGCCTACATGAGAAATAAAGCTACCATGACCATAGGATGGTCACAGACCAATAGTAAGACTGCTACTTTAAAAGGTCCAACCCAGTCCAATCTGACAGTCTGCAGATATGTGAATCGACTGGCTAGATCACCCAGCCAATACAATGTTAGCTGCAGGATTCCCTGCTAATCCACCTTCCTCCCCGATTTAGGTAACAGAGCAGGGTGTCGGAGAAACACGACACACACACGAGAAGCTGCGCTGTCTGAGAGGTGGTTTAGTAGAATGGGGGATTCCATCGTCAGTAACCACAATTAACCAGCCACTGGGAATTCAGAATACACCGCAGAGTGTCAGATGGTACTACATGAAGGCATTACCTTCAATTTTCCCCAACAAAGGACTGTTGACTATACTTGAGGTGTTTTTACAGAGTTCTTGGGGTTGCGTTTAAATAGTTTTGATTTGCTAGCTATAAGCCTGACATCTTGGCATCAAAGCTAGTGCCATTACACCACGCTTCCTAGAGGGCGCCACTGTCTGACATATTAGGGAGTCACCGAGACAATCAGAATGTGAGGTCGCTAAGACCACTAAAGTCTCCCTCCCAACCCCCAGTCCCTGGCATTAAGTTAAGCTAAAAAGCATTTGTTTTTTTGTGGAGGGACTTGAATGAAACATTCGGGGAAAAAAAAAAAGAAACAACAAACAAATTTGTGCATGACGACTGAAGCTTTACACACAGAGATTCTGGAAGGGAGTTTTCAGACACTCCCTACACAATTAGACAAACCAGGACAAACTAGCAAACTGGTTTCAGTTTTGTGTCAGCTGATCACTGCTTACCTCCTACACCCACCTCCATCGCTTGTTTATGATCACCTAAAGGGGGGGGATTAACAACATTGTCCAAACACCCAGGTTCAATCTTTCCAACAAAGCAATCATATATATTATATTTATATATACATATATACTTATATACATATATATATACAATATATTTTATGCTCAGGTAAGGGACTGTTAGAAATGTTTTCTAATCAGGCCAATGCAGGACTGACCTGTGCTGCTCTGGATGGTCCTGACAGTGGTAGCTGTGCGGGGTGGCGAGGCAGTCTGCAGCAGGGGGTAGTCGTCGTCCTGCGAGCAGCCTTGGTCGATGGCTCGCACATAGCTGTGACTACGCATGCGGAAACAGCCCGGCAGCGGCAGGTCCAGCGCGTCCACCGCCTGCGACTCCAGCTCGCTGAACACAGACTCGCACACCGACTCGAACTGTCCGTTCACCTCCACCTCGCTCACCTAGGGGCGTCGGGAGGGAGCTCGATCATCCCCACAGAGACCCTGCTCCTAGAAGTAACTTTTGCAATGTTCTTAAGCATTTTTAATGTATGTGACAGAACAAAGGTGCCCAATAGAAACATAGTGGACAGAAGAGACACGCCACAGTCATGAAATCGACCCCAGTCAGTGCTGGAGGTGGGCTATGGCACGAGAAGGTGGGGGCTAGAGGACATGGGGTCTGCATCTTTGGGGCATGGGGTCAATGACCTTTAGGTAGTGAGGTCAGTAATTTTAAAATTGTGAAGTCAGTGATTTTCAGCCGATGGTGTCACCGACTTTCAAGTGTCAACTGGGTGGTCAGGCATGAGCACCTTTGATGCTCCATGAACTGATGGGAGCAGACCTGAAATATGGATTATCTGGCGACATAAGGCGACGGGCATCGTAGTCTGCCAATTGCAACTGAGCAAGTGCAGGAGGCGGGGTGTGCGCGGCACAGGACTCATAAGCTCACTGACGCTTCTCAGAGTCTCAGCATGGATGATGGCGCTGAACCATTCCAGCAAGCATCTCTCCTCATCCTCAACAGAAGAGTGCGCACGGGAGAAAACGGGATTGGCCAATGTAAGCCCCTCCCCCACATCTGAGTTCCCACCAGAAAAATGGATGGTGGTGAACAGTTAACACTAGCATGTGGTTTGGCTTGAGTAGTCAAACCCTACAACAGTTTGGATATATATGCAAGTCCCCACAAATTGTGTATCAGATATAAATGAAGAATACGTTGGGTGTAATATGAAGCGGCCATTCATTTTCTCACACTGGCAGCATCGGCTAAGTTTGTTTATTTCTTTAATGAGTTTGTTATGGCAGTTATTTGTCAGTTTCATAGTACATTTTCCCAGCCGGAGAGCAGTGGTGAGGCTCCAGGTAACATGTTTGCGCGGGGATAGCACTCACCTGGCTGATTGTGCTCATAGCCCTCATGTAGCTCTCGTTCCGTGAGCGGTACTGGGGGGAGGACAGCAGGCTCTTGGGGTCCAGCAGTGCTTTGCCGGGGTCCAGGGTGTCCATGCTCCTGTTAATGGATACTTGACTCACCGCCTGCAGGTAGCTGTGGCTCCGGATCTGGAGCTTGGGGGAGTGCTCCGTGGAGATGCTGCGGGGAGGAAGACGGGGTCACTCATGACGGGGTCACTCACAACAGGGTCACTCATGACAGGGTCACTCATGACAGATCTAAGGGCCGACATTCAGGAAACCAGTCAGATGAGCCTGCATGAGGCTTAGGCAGTATGCTGTGGGAGGGATTTGGTGGTTTGCCTCGGTACCACATTCTCTTGAGTGGGGTGGTTCCGATTTGGCGAAACAGGAATGCAGTGAGAAACAGAACAGACATCTGAGCTTGGGTAGGGGAAAAAAACTGGCTTAAGAGTTCCTTTTCTAATACTGGTTTTAAACAGGTTTAATCTAGTTTACTGTACTGTCGTGTGTGTCTTAATCAGCAGCTTTAATCATCACATAGACTGGTCGTGTTTTTAGTGGCGGTTGATTCAAGGTGGGGTCTCAAGTTAGACTGGGCAGAAGCCAATCTGCCCCAGGGGTGCCTGGGAATTGAGGTGGCCATGAGGCCCCTAAGGACCCAGGCTAAACGTTGCTCCAATTCGCTATGGACGCGAGCCAGTGAGTCACACTTCCCTGCAGATATAGTCTCTGGGAAGGGTGTGTGTCTCGTTTGTGCGGTGGGGACTGCTCTCTTCTTGTGAGAATTAGCATTACCTGCTGCTGTGAGGAAAGTAATTTTCAGCTTATAATGCGGCGGCCCGTTAGTTTTCCAAAGGCAGCTGACAAGACGTATAGCAGTCAATCACAAGGCAGTCTATTATTAAGTCTATTATACATGGCGCTTAGCCCCATGCTCCGCCCTCCACACTGAAGAACTGACTACATACTGTAAATAAAAGGGGTCCCTCCGGTTACCGATCTCTGATTTGCTAGATGATGGTGGTGTGTGACTTAGTGGGTTAGGAACCTTTGTCTGTGATTGGAAGGCTGCTGATTCACATCCCATTCCTGGTAGGCTAATACTACTCTTGCGCCCTTGAGTAATTCCCTAAATAAATAAATGTAAATGTAATGTACACTAGAGGGTCCTATGGGTTATATCCAACCAGGAGGCACCAAGCACATAGCAAAGTGCAGCCTGGACAGGATAAGGAACACTCTTAGGTGTCACCCTGTTGCATCAGACACTAATGATATTAACAATAAATGAAAAAAGAATTAATTTCTTTCCTTGGATACCATGCACGACAAATGTGTCAAGAAATAATAACATCCCTGGGCTAATTAAAATAATGCCTCATCGTCAACAGACCTGGCCCGTAGCCCAAAACTGATCAAGAAAACCAAGGTGACATATCAGAACCTGATCTTGGCTGTACCGGTGAGGTCTAGTTGGGCAAGAATCCATGCAAGACAACAAAATGACGCTGCAAATTGGGGGAAGGATTCAGGTGCGAGTTTCCGAAATGCAAGCAATTATCACCCCGTTTCTGGCAACAATGCAGTGCCACGGGAACTGGCACCAACATCTTAGCCGGCCAGCGACTACAGACTCGCCAACAGCCGGGTATCATTGTTCCAGATGGGGGAGGAGGAATCCAGAGAAGGACTCTACGGAACAGCAATTCCTGGGACTTGGGTATTGGGGCATTGATCTGCAAAATACTGCTAGTACCCTCAGGATATAACGTGAGGTGAACCAAGCAGACACAACGTACAAAGCTGGATCAAACTGGGAAACCCCTGTGAGCTGGAATATCGCAGTGATTGAAGTAAGATTGTAGTAAGAGGGGCTTGTCCATGACCTCACCCCGTTCCAAAAATATCCACCTGCCCCTTTGTGTCATGATGCACAAGATCCTTTAAATGGCAGACTATAAAACTCAGGAGGATGTGTTCATTACTGGAACAAACTTTCAGTAGAGTGTGGGTTATGCTAGGGGGTGTCGCCTGTGGGGGGTGGAGCTTGTGGACGGTGACGCTTACTTGAGTGTGGTCATCTCGGTGAGCGATGGCTGTGTGGCCTTGAGGTAGCTGGCCCGGCGCGCCTGCACTTTGGGCGAGGGCTGCGGACTGCCCTCCGAATCGCCGCTGTCGTCGTCTGCCATGGCCTTCACATAGCTGCCACTGCGCATTCGCCGGCACGGGATGTCGTCATCCTTGCCAAGTGACGGGAAGCCGCTCCACTCATCCTGGGGCACCTGTGGAGACGGGTGGATGGGCAGGAATGGGGAGGGTGGGGTGATGCCAAAGCAACAACAGCAATAACAGCAGGTCAGGCAGACCAACATTACACTTGACTCTTTCACATAAGAGCTGCCTCCTGGCTCTGTCCCCTTTTGGCAGATAAGGTTTCAAGATGCAGAGGTGGGACTGCCTTCCTCCACTAACCACTTCTGTATCTATTCCACATCCATCACCAAGAGGCAAACGCAGACTGAATACTCAGACACTCACTCCCATCCATACTTCCATCCATCCACCTTCCATAACCTCTATTCCAGTACAGGTTATGGTGTATGTCGGTCAAGATGAATCTGGATTAGTCTGGGTCAAATTATCTGCATCTATAGAAACCTCTAGTTCCTTCAAGGGACCCAAGCTTCCATCTTCATGGAGTGAGGTCCTGCTCTCATCCTGGGCTGGGAGGTTTTGATCCCACCAGGAAGAGAATTATGGTGGATCTGTCATGGACATGGAGCTCTTTAAAAGTGTCCTTGGTGGTCCAATCCAAGTCTCAGCCACTAGAACATCACGTCTCTCATTTGAAATGCAGATGTTTTCCCTGGCAAAACTACAACCTGAACTGCTCTTCAAAAGTAGCTATAAAAAGAACAAGCAATCAAGGTGAATTTTGTCTGTTGCACGGTATGATACTGTACTTCTTCACCTAATTTATCCATCCATCCTTCCATACATCCCACATATGTTCTCCCCATCCCCATGTGAGCCTGGAGCCTCACCCAGGAAGTAGAGGGCAGGAAGCAGCAGACACCATGAATGGTAGACCCTTGCAATGTAGTATAAATTGTAACCTCAATGGTCTTTAAAAATCTCTTGTACTCTTAATCCAGACACTAGATCTGAAATATGCTGATAACATAAACAGCTATGTAAAATAATATGTGTGTGTGTATATATATACACACACACACATATTAGTCAGCTTAGCCCCTAACAACTGCATGATAAATGCACCACGTCACTGTCCTCCTACCCTTTTTGTGTTGCTTATTTACCTCCACCCGTCAGTTTCTGTTTACTTTTTGCAACCTTCCTTTTCGTCTGACAGCAACCCTAAACACTGTTTTGCACGGTATCTTGGTCAAATACAGCAGCTGCTAATCATGCACTACATCATCCACATATATTCTTTAGAACAGCGTTTCCCAACCCTTGGGGACTCCCAGCGAGTTCATATTTTTGTTCCCTCCCAACTACCAACACACCCAAGCCAGGTATTCTGAGTTCTTGATTGGCTGGAAGCAGGGAGGGAGCAAAAATGTGGACTGTCTAGTGGTCCTCAAGGACTGGGTTGGGAAGCACTACATTAGAACATCAAGTGATAAGGGAGGAGTTTCTCGGTGAACGAGGCTCACCCCCTTCCAGGATCATGTGGGTGAGAGGCTAATTTGCATTAGCTTCTCTGTGATGCTATTAGTGGCTTGCTAACAGAGCTCTGTTGGGTCTTATTTCATTAGCAGACCGCCGTCGATGGAGACCAGAGCTGCCGTTATCACAGAGCTCAGCTCTGATGGCGTTCACATGTTCTGCTCCCATCCTCTGCCATGTTTTACATGAGATTGAATGAACAGCGCTCATATAATTTCCTGTGGGAATAATGCTCCCTTGAGGTGTGTTCCTCTGGAACTCCTGCAACAGGAGTCCAACGCAGGAAACATGGGATGCGGTTCCTGCAATAATTGAGGGGACGTGCACAGACTTTAAATGACAGTGGTGAACCCAAAATGAAAACATTAGAAATAAAATGGATCTCTGGAAAAAACGACCTTCAGCACAAATATGCAGTAGGGCTTTGAATCAGCCTCTCATTAGGAAATTTAGAAATTATCTTTGTTAAATGTTTCATTAAAAGGTACAAAGGTAAAATAAAAAATCTTTCAAATTCTACTGCTGTCACATGACACTTCTGCACCACACTGATTGGATGATAGCAACAGCATTTCATAATAGGTTGGCCCTTTAGGGGGTGAGTCATCGGCTCAAATAAGTTCATTATTATGGTGCATCAAAATGTTAAAAGGTAAAGCCAAACATTTGGACCCCCCCCCCCCCCATTCCTTGGAGGTTACAGGGCTAATATGGTCTCTATACAGCTCTTATTTGATAAGGTCTCCGATAACTAGCTGAGTCGGGTGGGACATGGTCCACAAACACCACACGTCTTCCAAGGTCCCCACACTGCAGTCTCTGCTAGGATGTCCCCACCCTACCACTGACCCACGTGGCGCACCATGGCAACAAGCCTCAGCAACACGGAGAATGCACATCGCAGGGACGTCACAGAGACAGGAGGCTGCCGAAGGGCACTTTGACTCACAGCCCCCCCCCGTCCTGCTGCCGTGAACTTGGTGTGAACGATGAGAGAACAAGCCGGAACGAAGAGCGCACGCCGCGCCAAGGCCAAATTGGCCATGACGATTCATCACGGAATGATGCTTTATTTTAAACTTTGTTACACTGTCTCTGCCTGATGAACAGGACATTTACGCATCTATGATACAGTGTAACTCCAACATTAGTCCGAAAACCATAATTAAGCCTGGTAGACCTGATCAATCCAGGAAAAAAGAGAAACAGATTTACGGTGGATGGGAACAGATTTTGTGAATCTTAGTCACCATATGAGACATATCCTCGGGATAAACAAACATGTAAAAAATATATATATGGGCAACAAGATATTCAAGAACAAAAAAAAATGTCCTTTGGTGGTGCCTCTTAATGCTCCAGAATGTTAAGGCACATTTTGTTGCCCGTAGCAACTAAAGCTTCAGTCCTCTTCGAGGATATGCCGTTCCAAACATGTCTGTGTACAAACAGACTCCCTACACCTTTCTCCCACTATAGCGAAAGACAGAAATCCGTCACAGGCCACCGCTGGAGGGACATCAGGAAAGGCTGTCTTTATGAAATCACAGGAACACCATGGGCCGGGAACATCGTGCAAGGAAAAAAATAGCAGAAATCCTGCAAAGATTACACTGATCAATCAAAGGCGCCGGTAACTAAGGAAACAGCGAGGAGCCCGTAACGTAAGCGTTGAGGGGCGGCTGACTGAACATAAAGCCCGTCGGGGGAGGCGTGAGCGGGAGCCGCACACGTCAGCGGCCGGCCCGCGTGCCGGATGATGTGTCCCGCAGGGTGGCTCTAGGCCGCAGCTTCTCAGACTAAGAATCGCCTGCTGTTCCGCATGTTCCTGTCCCCATCCAAGAGTGGGTGCAGCCCCACGTCGCCACAGGCTGCCCGATCTTCTAATTATAGATTCCTGTGTTAGCGGATAATGGGACTACAGAGAACTAAGTACAGTTAAGTACTTACTGTCTTTCAAAACTGCTTGGCTCTATCAGGGAGCCATGTAACTGTTTCAGGTAGACATGTGACTTTCTGGTAGTCATGTGACTTTCAGCTGGCCGTGTGATTGTTTCAGGTGAATGAGGCTGAACAGGTAGCTGCAGCTGTTGTTCAGGTCTGACTGATGCAGCCCTGCATCAAACCTGTTGTCAGTTGCCCAGGAGACACTTACAAGGTGACATCTGCAGATATGGATTTACAGCTGTCTGTTCAGCTGGTCACCTATGCTGACTTTCTACGAGCTCAGAATCACACGAAACTCACATCCTTTTAATGGAGTAGGGAGGTCAGTGGGAGGAGTGAAAATCAGGAACAGATCGACACTGAAGCTCCCTGACATCGGTCCCAGGCTAAAAGTTTACCATACAGAGTCAGATAATGTCCTGATGTCACAGCAATGAGGAAAGTCCACTTTTGACCAGGGGTCACATTCCAGAACCAGACATTTTCTAGGACCCAAATTCTGTCGTTGTGGTTTCCTGCAGTTTTCTATAGTGAGAGGGAGCCGTTTCTTCCAAAATGCCTTCTTGGATGTGGAGTTTCTTTTCGCAATACTGATGTCATTCAGTGTTACTATGGCAACCGGGAATCAGTACTCAAATGAGAGAAAAGGAACCTGAACAAGTGCCCGAGACAAAAACAAAAAAAGAAGGATAAGACTCCAACTACTGGGTTTTTAACCGCTGAACTACGGGGAGACAAAAAGATCAAGTATCCAGCCCAGTCAGGTGACTCGCTGCACTGAATCTACCTAAATAGATGACAAGGGGGAGGCTAAAGCCTCCCGCACACCAGGAAACACCCAGAGACAGCCCACAAAACCAATATAAGGAGATGGAACTCAGCTCTAGCTCTAGCCAATCCCAAATCAGCGTTCACACGCAACCCGCGCAGGCACACACACCCACACACACACACACACACACACACACAGCTGCAGTCACACTTTAACAGCAAAGTCTAAGATGGCCACCGACAGCCTCTAACAATGTTTAAATATGGCCGGCACGTTAATGTAGGTGAATATCGGTGTGAAAATGTGGCATGAAGGGGTTAGTTAGAGATGCAGCATGACAGGATAAAACATGAAAGTCGGGTTTCTCTCTGTCCGCTCGTGCTTCCGGCTGTGTTACGGGAGCCAGGGGCATCTCTGGTAGCTCCCGGCTCCTTTCTGGAAGGTGTGAGGGGCTGGGAGGGGGTGTTTTTATAGACCTCCCTGCTGCAATACCACCCAGGCCTCTGGGGGGAGCCCTCGGGAAGGCTGCTAGAAACACAGCCCACACACACACATACATGTAAATACACAAAAACACATGCAGCCAAATTTAAGTGATATATGACATACAAATCACACAGACATACAGTACAAATCTTTCTACACGCATACCCCCCCCGTTCTACTAACCGGTATATAACCACCACACACACTCCACCATCCTACACAGCTAGCCTACAAAGATGCAGAAAAAACATTTGTCCATCCTACCAACCTTCCTACCCACACAGGCGCATACACACACGCTCCAAAGAAAATGCACAGCCTGGCACCGTGCACACAGAGAGAAACCGAAACAGTGACATCCACAAGGTGATAGTTCACAAGGCAGGAAACGGGACACGGTACACACTCAGGATGGACGTAATGCTCTGAGGCTGAAGAGAGTAAGGCAGCTAATGTTTGGCACTTACTTCTCCCTGGGAGA
>JABFEA020000085.1:12553126-12563692 GCA_019775915.2 Cyphomyrus plagiostoma
ACAGTACCACAGTGCACAGTGTAGACTCAGGAATTAGGGCCAGCCAGTGACAGTACCACAGTGCACAGTGTAGACTCCCGAAGAAGGTGGGTTCACACCCCAGGTGGCATAATGCTCTGCCCCCCTTCATCAAGGAACTTAACTGGAACAGTTCCCCTAGGCCAGGGAGAAGTTGTACAGTATTATCCATGTGACTATAACTTAATTGAGTCTCCATTTAGTAAAATGAACCGTTGTAAGTTGGCAATAAGTTATGGCAATTCTCAGCTTCTACAGCACTTGGCAATGCCTGACTTTTCAATATTTCATTTGGTATTTGCTATAATGTAGACACCTTTGAGGAAATGGAACATATGAGATATTATTCATTTTATCGGCTTTATTTTATTTATGTATACTTTCTCATGTAGGTCATTGTTCATATTTTATAATCTAGTATGCTTCGCAATTGAATTCCCTGGAGTACAAATTTGACTGAAAGTCAGCTTCAGGTACCGATGAACAATTCAAGACATTTTTTTTCTCAGATTAAGTTAAAAAACAAGAGCAGCATCATAGCTGCATTGGAGTGATGGAAGTATGAAATCCAAAATGAGAGATATTCAAACATTAATTTCTCACTTCATGTATTCTTATGGGAGCTTGGCACAGATCGCATGGCCCTTCCTTTCAGCAGCAAGACATGGCAAGGGTCATTGACTACATTTCCCACGAGGCACTGTGACTAGCTGAGGAGCAAAGTCCAGACCTGGACCACACGTAAACAATTTCTGTTGCATGCCTTCAATAGGCAATTTTACATAAAAATTGGAGAGGCAGATCATTTCAGACTCCTTTGCAATCTGGATCCTACATCACATCTGTCAGTGTCACTCTGTAGCTGGTTATTACATAATCCTCTCTACTCCTCTCGAACGTTATTTCTGTCTCATGTGCAAATTTGATAGCTGCCTAATCAGTCACTTGCATTTCGTGTTGCTTGTTGGAGGACAATGAACTCAGTGAGACGATCCTGATTTGCAAAAGGCTTGCTGACAAAAATTAATTTTGCTCTGGAGTCGTTAATCGTAATTGGATGTTCCTGTTTGCATTTTGCATCACGTAAGTAGCCAGATGTTTGGTAACTGCCAATTTTACACAACTTTGTGCATCTTCAAAAGGGTAAAAGTCCGCTTAAGTATCTAGTTTGTTGCTTATAAAAATGAAAACATCAGCATTTTAAGAATGTCTTGGTTTTAGTTCAGTTAGATTTAAGGCTTTTCTTGACAGTAAACTTTGTGGCTAATTCACTGATCCAGTACAATTATAGTCCATCATCACTCTCTGACATTCTGTTTTTCACTTTAGTTTTAATTACTGAAATTATTCGACAAAGCAACTAATTCCCTGGTATAGAGCTTAAAACACGAAAGTATAATCCCATTGTTCAGCGTGACGAATTAGCAATCGCAACAAAATCAGCTCCTTACCCCAGGCTCATCTGCACATTTCAACCCGGTCGACGTTGTCAGGCCCTCCACTCCCTGAGACAGATGCCGTTATCGCCGTGGCGATGACTTCTTGACTTATCAGGTGTTCAGGAAACCCCCCCCCCCCCACCCCATCCACGCCTACCCAGGTCCTAGAGCTCACTGCCTTAAGCGATGCATCCACCCCATTTCAGAAACGATTCATGATTTCAGCAGCTGTGTCTCCTGGGTAAGGCCTTTCGGAAAGTCCTCCCTAACCCTCCTTAGGCTATGGTCTCCAAGCTCTCCAGTATTGCCCTGCGTGGCTCTCTGTGGTGGAGACATCATTCTGCAGAAGTGCGTATAGGTACAGAGATGTACAGAACAGAGCATTCCTGTGGTGGTGAAGTCACCATGGAAACCCAGCGATGGGGCTTATGCACAGCCCTGTTGATGTGGTGGCTATTTCGAAACAGTAAAAAACCTGGAACCGTAACAGATCATTATATAAATACATTTTTTTCCCATTTTCAGCTAAACAAAAAAAGGGTTTGCCTAACTGTTTTTAGATTTCGCAGCATTGTCCCATGCTAGGCAGCACAGTAGCTGAGTAAATAACACTGCAGGCTGTATCTAACTGTGGAATGTCCCAGAATTCCTCATATGTGTGCTTGGTCCCATCACTGACATGATGTAGCATTCAGCAGTTGCTGAGGTGAAGGCATTAGCCAATTAAATATGCATATCCAGTCATAATCTTCAACAGTTTGTTTGTTTGGGAAAAGTTGAGTTTGGCACAAACACAAAAAGTACAATTCGCAGGGCAGCTAATGACCAGCGCCAAAAAAATTACAAAACTCTGGGACATTTTGTGTCTAGGGCTGGAGCTCATTTTTCTAAATAATAGTTGACCGAATTCCAGAAGGGTCCAGGAAACCTGCTACACTATTATCTGAATCAGTGTAGCGGGTGTAATCCCATGGGTCATTAAGGCAGGAGGCCTTGGGCTACACCGATGCTGACAGCTCCTGTCTGGAACAACAGGCATACCCCAATGCAATGCCTCCTTATGGTCGGTGCCCATGTGTTATTCCGTAACATCTGCCAGACTACGTACTAATGACCCTACCCAGGCTGCCACATCTACTGGCCATCAGCTGGCCAGTGGGGGGAGCTCTGGACTTCAACGGGCAAGTGTCTATCATCAAAACATCACTCCTCCTGAAACTGGCTTCACTCAGAGTCTGAAAAGTGCATGACAGGTTTCCCGTCTCATCCCACCCCTCTGTTCCATTACTATCTCTTCCGCATGATGAATCGCATGTATCGAATCCTTGCCCCTATCTTTCTCAAAAGCCTTCCTGACAAGACCAGAAAAAAAGGACTAAGACATCAAATAAGTATCAGCACGTGTTGTACCCTGCTGTACTGGTAGAATAACCAAAATGCACGTGGACACCAAGCCAACATGTCCGATTTCTGGTGGAGACCCTGCCCATGGTGTTGCGGCCCTCGCTGGTCTGTCCAAACCTGTTACCATGAAGCCGGATGAAGGAAAACAGCAATTGCCTGGAGCATGGGAACACACCTCAAAAGCATTTTCCAAATCTGGAAGCATGGATTCCAGAGGAAAAGTGGGGTTGGGGGTGGGGTTAGAAATTGCTCCCTGGGTTTTATCATTTGTAACTTCGTAACTATGTAGTGTGCTGATAAGTGGACTTATGACTTGCGTCTGATTTCAGAACCTCATAACCCAAGCTCTGAACCAGAATTAGACAGGTTACTCATACCCGAATGCACAAACAGCGACTCAGATGTTGGAAGGGTCGCCATCTTCTGCTGGCCTCCTATCAGTGTCCTCCTGTTATACGAGGCCATCACCTGTGTATTTCAAGCAGGCAGATAACAATGACAGTCGGTGAGCTCAGCAGCAATGCATATCCCAGCTGGCTGGACGGCCTGCTGGGTCTCCATGTACCAGAATCCCAGAAGTCTTCCGAGGCTGGCTCTGTTTGAAGGTACCCCATAGAAGGCTCTGACTGTGTGAGCAACCCCGTTTTGTATAGTAGTACATAGAGGAGTCATGCGTTTGCTTGGTTTCCCCTAGAAGGTCACCTGGCATTGCTTGTTGCCAAAGGGGGCATTGATAAGAAAGAACGGCAGGGAAGCAGGCGGTTAGAGTGGAACTGCAGACCAAACCCCCTGTGTTCCTAGAAAGAGCACAGAGGCAATATGTTCTTGAGCACTAAATGATCCCAATGGCTGAATCAAAGCTAAAACACTAAATCGACGCTATATCTGAGTCCGAAGAATGAATTAAACCACACTGCAAAGCACATACTGATGCAACCTCTAGTGTCTCTGCTGAACAGTGACAAGTGTTGTCAATGCAATTCAGGCCCAGCTTCACTGATCGCAGGTGACAGTCTACCTCAAACTATCATGCTTATGGTTATTGGTATTAAGTTACTTGTTTCAACAGTGACCTTGACCAATGGGGCTTACACCAGTGCAGGGCTGTAGAACTCCAATCCAGGACTGGGACTAAAATAAAATTTTACTGTGACTTGACACATACATAACTTTGACTGGCACTTGGACATAATACTTTCATGACTTAGACTTGGTTGTTTGTGACACAATAACTTGTCTTAAAAAGACATCTAAAGTCCACATTATGCATTAACAGTTCTGTTTAAAATGCAAAAATCTACCACCCTAATATTAAATGTATCAGCTCTGCCATGCGTGATTGCAGGGGTGCAATGTCAATGAACACAATAGCTTGCTTTGAATTTACACAGAGCTCAAAAACATTTAGAACACATAAATAAATATGATTTAATATACAGTGTTGAGGATTTCAGTCAGCAGTCAAAGAGATGCATGTGCTGACAAAGATTTTTAAGATCTAAGTTGCTAGAACAGGCTGTGAAAATATTTGTTCAGATTCTTGTGACTTTATTTGGACAATATATTTCCTTCATGACTGTTAACTGAAAGATATAGAAGTTGTAGCACTACTCAGCATTGAGTATCAGCTGCCATGTAATACTGTCACAAATAGTTCTTTGCTAGTTCTCACATTTCTGAAGAACAATGCTAAAATCTAAATTTATTGCACAAAAAAAATCCACTAAACCCATAAACTCGTATTTGATTTGTCCATGTGTTTGTGCATTTAGTTTTTTTTATGTAATGACTCTGACTTGGACCCAAATACACAGGACTCATGATTTGACTTGGATTTGAGATAGGATGACTTGACTGCCACCCTGCACCGAGGTGAAATCTTAAAAGTACAAAATCTTCATCTCTTCAGCTGCACCTCTGTTAAACCAGCTATCCCAGAATTAGGAAGGTGAAAATGTAAATAAATCATATTATTTACATTTTCACCTTCCTAATTCTGGGATAGAGCAAGGGTGAGGTGAACCCGTTTCTACCTCATGCTCTAGTGATCCTCATATACATGGAGGTCAAAAGATGAAGGGCATCCAGCAGCAGCACGCAGACTGGAGTCAGATGAGTCTTCGGTGAATTACGGCATATTAAAATCAGTTGGGGGGGGGTTGTGGTCTGCGTGGGGGTATGTCTCTGAAGGAAAGGCTCTGAGCTGTTTGGCAGCGCGCTTGGGAGAGACGTCAGTCTTGTTCCCGCCCACATGGAGCTGTGATTCAGCACAGCCAGGCACAGAGCGTGGGCCCTGCTTTTTCAGGCTGCTGACGTGCCCCCCCTCCCCTCCCCAACCTGTCTCTGAAAGGGACTCAGGGCACAATTTGGTGTGTGGGGGGGGGGGCTCATTTAGTGCTGTTACCTTGGGTACGCTACTCCTGTCCTTGGGGACCCACAGCCGGTTCACATTTTTGCTCCCTCCCAGCTCCCAGTAGCAAAAACATGGACTGTCTGTGGGCTCAGATTGGGAAACACTGCTCCAGAAGGGTAGCGTTCCCAAGGCAACGGAATTAAATTTGAACACCCCCCCCCCCCCCCCGCCACCAAATTGCTTGTGTGCTGTGCTAGAGAATAGGAAGTGAAGCCGTAAGAAGCTTTTATAGCTGTTGTGAGACATTTGCAGTTCCTGGTACAGCTCGTTCAAATGAGCGGAAACACAAAGTTCCCTCGTGGCATTTTGAGTGCTGAGCCGTCGCTGACGAATAAAGGTCACAGTGAGGCTACGAGACTGCAGGGCAGCAGGTGGACGTACAGCTTCCCAGACCCACAAACTGTCCCGTCAGCACTGCATGCCGACGCGTGGCTGAATGCGCCACCTAACTAAACCCCCAAAGCGGAGCTGTGATTCCTCAGACGCACGCACTGTTTATATGTTTACAGATGTGAGGCGTTTCCTGTTGTCGAGGCGGAGACATGTTCCCTGCGGCACAAGAAACATCCCTACCATACTAACAGCGAGTCATCCCTCTGCTGACGACCCCCCCTGCCTAGCGCCGAGCTCTGACACTTTACGTGCTCCAGCCAATGGAGGACAAGGGAGATATTTTGATTGCATCCGGGCTTAGGGCAGACGCCAAGGAAAAACACTAAATATCACCGTAACAGAGTAACAGAGTGCACCCCCACAGAAAAGAGGCAACCACATCTTCCGCAGCACAGTTCAGGAGAACGCCGGCATCTGGTTACGTTCCCGGAGAAGATATCGGACCCCACCCGTCAGGTTCTGCCGCAAATATCCAGTCTCGGGGAAGTCAGTGCTCATTAGCTTGCCTTAGCGCCTTCCACTAGAACACGGAAAAAAAAAGCCACAGGGTGCTCTAATGGTCTCCTGGTCTCCCCACCCGAAAAGGGAAGAAAGCGGCCTTTAGTCCTCGAGGGGCTTCTTACGGGAAAGCTACCAAACTGATTTCTCCTGCTCTCTCCTGCTGCCAGCATATGCTGCTATTCTGAACATCCCAGACAGCGTCCATTCTGTGATAATGGCCATTATCTGTAAAACATCTGACACATCAAATGCAGTTTAACTGCGCCACATTTCAAGAGAAGCGAACTCTGAGCAAGAAGCATATAGCCAGAGGGTAGATTTATATTTAAATCAAGTACATCACAGCAAAGATGTCATGAAAATAGTAGGGTGACACACCGGAAGACTGGATGGATGGATAGATGGGTGGATGGATGGATTGATGATTATTAATTACAATCATCCACTTTTACCCAAGGCGCCCTGGCCTGAGTGTTTAAGGTTTATATTTATTCAGCATTCATAGATTCTCTTATCCAAAGCTTATGTCATGGCCAAATTTGATAAAACGAGCTACACTCACAGAAAGTGTTTACTATGACTGTTCAGCAGGAGCAATTCAGAGTAAATAATGGTTCAAGGATACAACAGAATAGCTCCTGGGTCATTTGATCACATGGCCCACTACAGCAAGAGAGAATTTCTTATTTAGTGGTAAGGAGCACAGTTCCTCCTTGGTGTTGTACAGGTATATGCGCACCACTGAGGGCTCCCCACTCTGACCCCCAGATCTTGCCGTGGGCTACCGCAGAGCTTGACTCCTTCTGTGAGAGTCATATATTCAATTCAATAGACCTTTTTAAAGGGAGGGGGCGGTGGCTGGTGGCGTTCTTCTTGATTATGCTGTGCTCTCAGGTGGGAATCACAGCAATACCAAATGAGTGCTAGCCCATTAAACCAGCTAGACGGTTTTCTTCGTCGACAATCACCGATCCTGGAGGAGGCCATTTCATGGCAGTGAGACTTCCCTGGGGTCGGGAAAAGACTGAGCCTCACATTAAGCTGTGGGGCCTGGCCGGTCATTTTAACATAAGGGCGACCGACAGCAAGAAAAATTAAACCAATTAAAAAAAGTAGAACAAAATCAGAGACAAGATAACATTTGGGTCCGGAAAAAGTCGTAAGACATTGTTGGATAGGAAACATAATCAATAATGATGTAAATGTAAGGTAAGATGTGCAATACCTATATTAATATAATACAGTAAACAGGTCCTTCTGAGTGGGGTCTAATGACTGGGACTTATGGTAAATAGGATAATTCCTTGTTTAGATTTGGTAAACCCTGCCAAACAGACCCTTCCTTCTCTCTTGGCTGTCACAGTGTCCAGACGGGCTAATCTGGTATTCCCCCAAGACTATATACAAAACAGTCTTAGCAGCAGAAACCTAGGCTCTCATTGTGGAGCATACCATGTGTCCACCGGGGGGAGCATACCATGCGTCCACCGGGGGGGAGACCCATAATTGCTACGCTTTAATGAAAACAAATGCATTGTCCCCAAAGTGTCCTAAACAGTACTTTGTAGATAATAAAGAGTTATGAAAACCTCACTTACAGTACATAACGCAGAGCATCCACTGTGGCAATCATGATAAGGTAATAAATCAGTGAAATATGCCCGACGGGGCCCTCGAGCTCTGAGGCTTTTGTCCTGTGTCTGGATTTGGCAGCGACAATTTGACCGCTGGTTCGGAGCCATGTACCCGAGCTGGAGCGAGACTGCGGTAGGGGGGAGCCATCCAGGAGTCTGAAAAGAGGCCCAGAGAGAAATAGAAGGGGCAGCTCTTCCAGCGCAGCCCAAGCAATATGCCTGCAGCTCAGCGCCACATAAGGCCGCTTTGCAGGGCTTTAAAAATGCTTAACTTCCAGAGTGAGACATAATGCCAACTCTGACCTTTATTGAAATAACGCTCGAATACAAACATGCAGTACATCTGAACTATACTGAAAACGTCATAATATTAAATGCTATATTAAAAGGTCTATAAAAACCTGCTCTTTTAATTGGATTCCTACTGGTTTAATTATGGTATAGGCCGGTACCCGGTCCATACAGATAACTCATCAGGGATCTGTTCATATTGGAGACATGTAGCTAACAAAGTGCTTTCTGACAGTCCGTGAAAGCATCTCGATCGATTGTACGTCTATAAAAAAACATCACGTCCCTCTTCATAATATCTTTGAACGCTGCAACAATGTTAATAAAACTGCTTCTTAGGCCTAAATGTTGCATCCTGACCTGCGTTCAGGATCGCTGCTGCGTTTCCGGTTATTTACTGACAGTGCATGACAGCGCATTTTAAGCCCTGAAGTATTACATGGATTTTTTGAAGTAGTTTGAATCACAGTATTTCTGACTGTATTTCTGAGTATATTGTTGAATAAGTCGCACCATATGAACATTTGCAATTGGAGTTAATATTGGATTATTATAAATAATGTTTTTGTACTGTGTGACTCATACACCGAGCTCCGTCTGTGCGCTGTTAGGCAACCCAATTAAAATGCCCAGAAAAGGGAATGAAACTCCACAAAGCCAACCCCCAGGTAACTGTAACCTTAAAGTTCAACCACTTATGAGTCAGTGTAACAACTGCATTTCTTTTCCAGCCTCATATTTGAATATTCTATTTAATTCTAGGTAAACATCTATGCAGCTTTTACAATAGACTTGCTTTTCTACAATTAAAAAAAAACTTCTCTGAGACATTATGATAGAATATTGTAACACGTAGTGTAATTCAGCGTAAAGTCGAAATAAAGGTAACAGGAAATGGCTCTAGTTCAAGAGCAATAACTTATATTATCCTGGAACCTTGAGTTTGCTCTTTTAATATGCACTGAATCGACTGAAATTGTATATTTAGCCTACCTACTGAGCCATTATATATTAAACCAGTAAATTTACTAAGTTTAAGAGAGCATAACAATTTAATACTAACAATAATCTACATAGCTGTATGATGTTCTAAAAAAATTTGCATATACCTATAAATTTGTACGAATAGGAGGAATCTGAGCAGAAAAAAAAACGTGAGAAGACCTGCTGTCCTTTCAAAACATGTTTAATTGATATAGAGGAGCTATTATTCCACAACACAAAGAAGAAGAATTAGATTAGATAAGATGACTGCTTCTCGGCAGATAAAAATTCACGTGACTTTCCATCAGGTATCTTCATGTAAAATAATATTAGGGCTAATTAACAGGCGGAAACAGATAAGGTCCGCCTTCAGTTTTCCCCACGTAAACTGCTTTAATTGCAAAAAAGAAATGCATAAATCGGCAGTTTGATTAAATCACTGCCCAGGAAGAGCGAGTCATCCGGGCCGGACGTCCTCGCACTCACGGCAGCGCGTGGCCCCCCACTTCCCGAGCACGTGACCCGTCATCCATCCTGAACTGCCCCCCCAGGGACGGCGCACAGAGACAGTCTTGTTCAGAGGTATTTAATTCTTCCCCAAAGTTGCAGCTCCAAATCCCCCTGTCTGTAATTACATTTCAGAAGCAGCAGTCCCCACCATTGCATACGTAGATTTATCGCTCCTCTTTGTCCGTGTTTCATCACCCTTTGTAACGCTTCATCCGACAGCGGCGCTGACGAGTTTTTTAATGTCTCCTTTGGAGTCGCGCCTAAAACTACTGTCAAAATCAGTCTCTGAAACATCCCCATTAAGATAAAGAAATTTAAACCAATACAGGAATGTCAGAAAGGACCTCAAGGCTTATATTAAGGAGCATATTGCAAAATCAAATATTAAAAAAAATATATACAAATTAGCTGACATGGTTCCAGTTTTTATACAAGGATATTTCTCACATACAATGATTTTTGGTGCATTTTCATACCGGTACAATTTTACAATTTGCGCAATTTATTTAATGGCGGCTGCGGTGAGTCCTCATTCACGGTTCATATCGATAACAACTTCCTTCTGCTGGGATATGTTATTACCACAACGAGCCAAGCCTCGTAAATATTGCAAATCTGGCCATGTGGATGCGACAGAAATGACCCGTTTTTCAAAGTGCTCCACTCGTGAGCTGCTCACCAAAACGAACAGAGCAGCTTCTCACTTTTTAAATCTGCTTTCTTAACCCGTTTCTATAAGGAGTACGTGAGGCTGGTTTCAAGACAGATTTGAAAACTGCAGAGTTCAAATCTCATTTTTTTTTTTTTGTTTTTTATGGTCTTGAAATCTAGTTTTAAAATTGATTAAAAAATAGAAAGAAAATACACATAAAAATAGATGCTTTCCATAATGGTCTGCCTTCCTCTGGAACTCACTACCACCTGAACTCAGGAATATAATGTCATTTCCACTCTTTAAATCTCATCTTAAAACTCACCT
>JABFEA020000085.1:12577658-12587787 GCA_019775915.2 Cyphomyrus plagiostoma
TCATCCATCATTCACATCAGACCACACTGGTATACCCTTCATCCATCATTCACATCAGACCACACTGGTATACCCTCATCCATCATTCACATCAGACCACACTGGTATACCCTTCATCCATCATTCACATCAGACCACACTGGTATACCCTCATCCATCATTCACATCAGACCACACTGGTATACCCTTCATCCATCATTCACATCAGACCACACTGGTATACCCTCGTATACCCTTCATCCATCATCCACATCAGACCACACTGGTATACCCTTCATCCATCATCCACATCAGAGCACACTGGTATACCCTTCATCCATCATCCACATCAGAGCACACTGGTATACCCTTCATCCATCATCCACATCAGACCACACTGGTATATCCTTCATCCACATCAGACCACACTGGTATACCCTTCATCCATCATCCACATCAGACCACACTGGTATACCCTTCATCCATCATCCACATCAGACCACACTGGTATATCCTTCATCCATCATCCACATCAGACCACACTGGTATATCCTTCATCCATCATCCACATCAGACCACACTGGTATACCCTTCATCCATCATCCACATCAGACCACACTGGTATATCCTTCATCCATCATCCACATCAGACCACACTGGTATATCCTTCATCCATCATCCACATCAGACCACACTGGTATACCCTGGTATACCCTTCATCCATCATCCACATCAGACCACACTGGTATACCCTGGTATACCCTTCATCCATCATCCAGGCACCAAACACACCTGTTACTGCCAGTATAAAATAGCCTATAAAACAGACTCTAGTCTGTTTCAGCGAAGGGCCATCAAACGCCACCAAATCATGACTCAATGAGAATGTCTCTCCCTGGGGGGGGGGTCAGGTTCTGAAACAGGTCACCTTACAGAACATCCCTGAGTCCATGGCCCTGGTAGACAGACACTGACACACATGTCCAAACCACAGGCAGGAATAGTGATGTGTGTCACCAGAGAGTAAGGAAATTGATGTCACTGGTAGCCTTTAATGTGACCAGATGCTGTTCCGAAGTCAGACCTGTCTGCAAGGTGACATCGGTGTTAATGATCTGTATCTTGGAAGAATCAAACCACAAAAGTTGAGCCACAGCTTTAAGCAGAAATGATCTAAATTCTCCACTGCCGTAATGAACAAATAACGTGCTTCCGGGCTTATCTCCCGCTAGATGAGTTTGCTGCAGTCTATCTTGTGTGTTGCCCTCTCCAGACTCACCGTCGCCATCTGTTGGCAAGAATCTCCTTCCAGCATTGCCGTTGGCATTTGGCGTGAACCTGAGTTGCAGTATGGCTTCCGCGCCGAGTTAGTCACTTGGCGCATAGACACACAAAGCGTACGTGCGCACACACATGCCAGACTGTGTGTCCCGGCTGGCTCTGCTTAAGATTCACAGTGTGTGTGTGTGTGTGTGTATGTGTGTCTGTGTGTGTGAGTGTGTTTGTGTGTGTGTCTGTGTGTGTGAGAGTGTGTGTGTGTCTGTGTGAGTGTGTTTGTGTGTGTGTCTGTGTGAGTGTGTTTGTGTGTGAGTGTGTTTGTGTGTGTGTGTGTGAGTGTGTGCGTGTCTGAGAGTGTGTGTGTGTGTGTGTGTGATGGGCCAGCGATTGCCATCCCATTGTTCTGAGCACCGACGGGATCACTGTCAGGAGTTTTTTTGATTGAAACAAACCACTTGCATTCATTCATTCATTCATTCATTCATATTTGCTTCAAACTTTTCCTTTAGGGTTCAGTCCCTCCAAATGTCTTATTTGCCTCTTCATTTAAGCTTTCAGTACTCAATGCAAAATGACTCGTTCATCAGCAGGTGACACCTGTCACACCTGCAGTACGGTGAAATGTGTCACACCAGTGGCACAGTAACACTGGTGCACAGTGAAATCCATCACACCATTAGCAGTCAAATCTGTCATACCTTTAGTGCAGTGAAATGCACTCGACCAGGAGCACAGTGAAACCTGCGGTACAGCAAAACTTATAAATCTTACAGGACAGTGAATTCTGTGAATCCAGCAGGACAATGAATTCTGTGAATCCTGTAGGACAGTGAATTCTGTGAATCCTGCAGAACAGCAAATTCTACAGGACAGTGAATCCTGTAGGACAGTGAATTCTGTGAATACTGCAGGACAGTGAAACTGGTGAAAGCTGCAGGACAGCGAAACCTGTAAATCCTGCAGGACAGCGAAACCTGTGAATCCTGCAGGACAGCGAAACCTGTGAATTCTGCAGGACAGTGAAACCCGTGGCTCTTACAGGACAGTGAAACCCGTGAATCCTGAGGATAGTGAAACCTTTGAATCCTGCAGGACAGCGAAACCTGTGAATTCTGCAGGACAGTGAAACCCGTGGCTCTTACAGGACAGTGAAACCCGTGAATCCTGCAGGATAGTGAAACCTGTGAATCCCGCAGGACAGTGAACCCTGTGAATTCTACAGGCCAGTGAAACCTGATTAATTGCAGGACTGAGAAACCAGACAAAAACTGCATCACAGTCACACTACAACCCACATAACCTACAGTAAAGTCAAACCCATGAAATCTGCAGGACAGTCAAACTACAGGACAGTGGTGAATCTGGTGAAACCTCTGCTCAGAGCACTGATCCCTTGATGTCCCTTCTGAATCAAGCCACAAACCTCATCCAATTGCAGGGAAGGGTGGCATCATTAAGGTCTGCCAGAAAGGCTCCTCTACTGTCTGTCTCCGGCATCTCATCTCAGATCCGTAGGCTGCGCTGTCCTGCCACATAGTCACATGGCCACATAGCGCTCTCTTGATTCGCGTTCAGTTTTGACCTGAAGAGGTGGGGTGATCAAGATTTGAAAGAAAAAAAAAAGCGACTGCACTGTGGCGGGGAAAGGAACCCACAGGAAATGCTGGAGGACAGACAGAACCTGGCAGTTTTTAATCTGTTATCTGAAAACTAGCAAATAGCTGCCATTAAAATGTGCCTGGCATCACTTTTATCGAGAACACTTGGCAGGCTAACGGCTGTTTAGAAAATGCTATTTATAATTAGCATAGGAGCAGACTTAAGCTATAGCAGGGGAAATTAGTTTCTCCGGGACCCATAGCTGGTCCTAACATAAAGATGTCAAAATCCGTAGGTGTGCCACCAGAACGACGCCCTTCTCAAAGCCACAGCCAGCCTACGCTGGGACCTTTGAGGAAAATCCTACAATGGTGGTAATTTTACTTCTCCCAAGCAAGTGTTTTAAATGGCACTCCGCCGATAACCAAAGAAGCCTGGGGCAGCTTCATTGACATACACCAGTTATGTTTCCTGATGGGACACACTGAGTAAACCCTCCTAACATCTCAGAGATGGGGGGGCTCAGGAAGCTGATTTTCCTGTCTTGGTCCCCCTCTGCCGGCACAGGAAGCCAAGCCTGCATGATGCTCAATAAGACTGAATCCTGTCCATAGGGGGCACTCCTGGTGTGGCAGATGCCTGCTGGGCATGCCTTCTTCCTGCATTCATCTACCTCTCGTCCGACGCCAATAGGGTTAGTTTCACAGGCTGATGGCTGTGCACCACAGAGTGCCGATTTCAATCATGCAGAATCCTGAGCCACCTACCACAAGCTCCAGCAGGACCCTCCTGCTGGGAGGGTGGCAGGCCACCAAAAGCAGCTCCCTCCTCAACACTGTGGAGGCTATTTCATCAGGCCTGTTAGCAAATAGCTAGTAGCTAGCTACTCTGCCCAGTTTGCTTAGGACAGGCTGGCAGCTGTCTGCCACATGCCAGATGCTGGGGTGCGAGACGCCTGTCTGCCTGAGGCACTATTCATTAAAACAAATAAATAAGAGACCTTAATTAAGCCAAATAATGGAACGTCTACAAAGCGTCAACATTCTGTACATGAGAAAGTACACAGCCTCAAGCAGCCCAAAACTGTGAAAGTAACGGGCTGGCCTGACACCTGCTGCCATGGCTGTCCCTCCGCTGCTCAGCGCAGCGGACCTAGACCAACAGAATGATATACCGCCACCTGCTGCCATGGCTGTCCCTCCGCGGCTCAGCGCAGCGGATCTAGACCAACAGAATGATGTACCGCCACCTGCTGCCATGGCTGTCCCTCCGCGGCTCAGCGCAGCGGACCTAGACCGACAGAATGATGTACCGCCACCTGCTGCCATGGCTGTCCCTCCGCGGCTCAGCGCAGCGGACCTAGACCGACAGAATGATGTACCGCCACCTGCTGCCATGGCTGTCCCTCCGCGGCTCAGCGCAGCAGACCTAGAGCAACAGAATGATGTACCGCCGATATTTTTAGTCATGCGCGCATTTCCAATAACTGCTTATGCAGATTAGGATCAGTGTGATCAGAGATTCACCCACAAAGCATTTCAGGCCTCTCTCTCTCTCACACACACACACAAAAACTCACTAATGCACTCAAATTGTATAGATCTGGACTGTAAGATTAAACCCCCGCAAACTCTCCGCACTTAAAAGCTGAGATAGGATGTAAATCTCCTACCCAGGTGATGTCATTATCCAATAAACTGCCCACAAAATAGTTATACGCCATATACTTATAATGGGTGTTTTAGGAGAGACATACATAGCAAGTTACAAGGCGGTTGGTTTATGGTGCCTTCTGGAGATGTGAAGTAAGCTGGAGAGAAATCCCCAAAGGCAGGGAGATTTTTATGCCTATTAAAACTGAATGTTCGGCCAGCACTCTGATTTCCATCACTAGTGTAATTGCTCGTAATGAGTGGAGCTAATTATCACCCCCCCACACACACAGCCACCCTATGCCTGACTGGGTCTTGAGCTGACAGCTGGAGAAGAACCGGTCCCCAGAGATCAGTCTGCCTCATCGCCAAAAACAATCACAACGTGAAAAAGAGCAGCTGCTTGTGTTGGTACCACAGTCACGTCCCTTTGACATGAACACAATCAAAGAATCCAAATTCAGCCACTTCATCCAACCCTGCTTAATCCAGCTGTGCTATGTCATCTGTCCTTTTCTACCAGCTAAGGGAAAATGCTCTTTGGCAGTCTGAGCTAAGACAGGGCTACAGTTATGGCCATACCCACTATGCCACAGACACACTCACTCTGCCACAGACACACCCACTCTGCCACATCCAAAGACATGCTCACTCTGTCACAGACACGCCCATTCTACCAAAGACAAACCCACTCTGCCACATCCAGTCAAAGACACACCCACTCTATCAAAGACACCTCTACTCTGTAAAAGACTATGGCCAGACTACTGCAGTGGCATCCACTGTGGATTGGGAATGACACCTCTGAGTTGTTAAGGCCTTCCGTCTAGCACCTGCATGTTCAGATAATCCGCACACCATTGCCGCACTCTAAGATCCTGTTTCCTGTGCCCAGATCTGTCCAGCCAGGAAATGAATGACACAGCTGCATCAAAGTACCTCTCTGTATCTCCGACTGTCACTGCATCTATACGAACAAGCCCACTGGCTCACGGCAAGGCCTCCTCCGCTTGAGTGCCCCCTTCCCCAGCCAGGATTCCAAACCTGACAGCACATCACACTCACAGTCTGTAATCTGTCATTGGGTTGGCATAGAAACTCAATGCCTTGCGTCCTCAAATTGCTTACCGACGAAAGCGGACACTGTCTGTTTGTGACCTGAGTACAGAGCATTCGTTAAAATGGCTACATACGGGACACAGCTTGAGCCCCTCTGTCGCTGTGGAAACCAGCTGCTCAGAATTCACCGGGATTATACCCCCCCCCCCAACCCCTTACAAAACATTCTCCAGTTCCGGATAGGATTCTCTACCTGACCAGACTTTTAAGAGTTCAAAGCTGGCACCTTTGACTGTAAGATCTTGCCTTTAAGTAAGAACCCAGACATGGATAAATTGCTAGGTAGAGTATGCCTCCCTCCAGCCTTACCCATATTGACCAGCAGGTGGCATAGTAGTCAAGGTCAAAATCCAGCTCTGTAAGACACTTGACTTCAGTGAAATACCCAGCTAGCAGTAAAACAGCAAGTCTCTGCAAGTCTCATAAGTGCCCAGAAAGGAACAAAACCGGACACATTATGGACAACAAAGACCCACAGGGCTAAATTTGCATGGCTCCCTGGGGATGAAACACGAGTCCTCCAGTAGCTGAGTCTGCTGTGGTCGCACCTTTACTCCAATTACTGTCCAAAGTCCTCATGTCACTGGCTGCCCGGTTCCTGGGGCCTTTTCAACAACTCGAGCTTCGGGCTGGCAATTAACGTCAAAGCTGCACCTTCTACAGGACTGGCCCGCGAATCTCAACCCGCCTGTCAGGAGAGTTCTGGTGAAGGCGGCTGTGACCAATCGTCAGGAGGACCCTGGCCTGCCAGCTGCGTGACCCTGATTTAAATCTGTCGCAGACCCTAATCAGGATGGATGAAGAGCAGATTCTGAGCCTAAGTGACAATAAACACTGATCATTTGGCCAGAGATCCCAACGCTAACCCTAAACTGAATTGATGAATATCCAGTACCGGTCACAGAATCCACCTAAATTATGAACCTCCCACTAGGGTTACCACCCCCCAGTCCCCTAGGTCTGCCTAATTTGCCAAGTGGGGTAAGAAAAATTGACAAATTGCATAATAAGGTGGATGGCTGGCAACTAGACCTCCGCCTAATCTTATGTATCCAAGGACCCCTATAGTTTACTGAGCCCCTGAACATACCACTAAATTTCTTAATTATCCAACAGGACCCTGGGCTCAAGCTGTGGCAGGTTCTCGGAAAGAAAAAAAAATTCTTAAAATTGCTCAACACACATAATTATGCAATAATGGTCAATTAATCAATTTGTAAATAAGTGGCATAACATAACATCCACAATTTCCTGTGTAACTAAACGGCCGATTAATTCTCATTATGACGACTGGAAATGTGCACGGTGATTTGAGGTGCACAGACACAGGAAGCCAGGACGATATTCAGCGTCGTTAAACTGTAAGAGATCACCGATGCATTCATCAATCAGCTGTTTATCTAGGAAAGGGTAGCTGGCATAAAAAAGGGACAGAGATCACTGCTAATCTGGAGTAGCATTGTGAACACAGGGGGCGCTATATAGACTTCCTGTCAGAGACAAGACGCAAGAGGAGCATCTCTGCTGCAGAATCACAGATGATCCACCTTGTGGGGGAACCAGAACTGGGGGTCAGCACCAGACTTCCTGTCGAGTCACTGAGATGCCGTGACAGACCGCTGCTTGACAAGACGCCACCGTTTTCAGTAGGGTGTCAAGATGACGTCTCTGCTCTGTTTGCTGCTAACCCTCAAAGACAGCCGGATTATAGGGTGGTGCTGGCCTCATCGCGTAATGTAGGGGAACGCCGGCGAGTCTCAATGAAGAGACGGGAAATTCACGCCCGATCTGTCCATTAGTCGAGTTCCCAATCTCAGATGTGATAGTGCCTCGGGAACTATCTGTCCGTGGCCACTCAGAGTCCCAGGTCGTGCACAACACATGGAGAGGTGATCCCAACAAGCACTCCACTGTCCAACAGCATCACTGTCGTTGGTTTCATTGTGTTGGCATTTACTGGAAAACTAAATTTAATTGAAAATCGAAAATAACAGATTTTCATGACAAAAAAAAATTAATAGGGCATTATTGTAATGTTGTTTACTGATAATGCATTAGGTTGTTTCACAAAGCATTTTAAATTATACTGTGTGGGGGTGCCTACAATGGGTTGGTGCCCAATTCTGGGTTATTCGCTGCCTTGCACCCGGAGCATATGTGATAGGGTTTGGACTTCCATGCCCCAGCATAGGACAAGCAGGTATACAAAATAAATGGATGGATGGATGGAGAGATTTTAGATCATTAAATAATAACCCCATTGTTATATTCTTAGGAATGTCATATGTAAATATGAATTTAAATATGGATCTCACAGAACGCTTCAGTCCTTCCACTTCCTATCTCTAGAACCAGGCAATTTAATAGAGACAGCAGTGCGGGAACTCAGGGCTTCACCAGAACCTGATACCTCTCATTCATTTCGGGTTCCTGGCCGGCCGGAATAGACGGCCCGTGGTTACCTGGGTGACGCGGCGACTATGAACAAGGGGGATTATGGGCTGTTGGTGTAACACAGGGGGGTGTACACAGCATAATACCAGGTGGTGAGGCTGGTTAATCTATCTGTCAGTTCATCTGTACTGCGCTCATTCAGCAGATGCTTTTATTCAAAGTGAGGTACGATTAAGGAAGCAGGATCAACCAGGACTGGCTGGGCAGCTTCCCTGTAGCAATGGGGCTGAAGGGTGGAATCACTCTGCTGACAGGATTTGAACTGGGGTAGAATATAACCCCCATTCCACCCCCACGTCTCATGCATCTGTTCTACATCCTGACCTTATCACGTCTAATATCTGTCTGCCTTGAACTACCCAGAAGGGGGTATCGGGGGGGGGGGGGGGTCTACAGCACTGTCCCAAACGAGCTGAACATCGCCGCCCTTGTGTTCCCACTCAGGTCAGGCAGACGCCCAGAGCTGCTCCATTCAACAGCAGCAGCTCTCACTTATTTATGGCTCTTTGAGCCCGAGTGCTCATCCTTCTGGATGCGTGTGTCAGCGCGGATCTCAGGATGCCGGGGGAGGTGGGCTTCCTTTGATTCACAAGCGCAAACTTCCTTCAGGGGGAGGTGGGGCACTCACCATTATGACACACTACACACACACACACACACACACACACACACGAAGCATGAAAGCAGAGGCCCGTCTGAAACGCCGCCGTATCCCAGTTTGTGCGCAGACCCGTTGTGATGCGGCCTGGCTGATGCTACAGCGTTTCTGTGAATCATCCGACGCCCACCACCAGCGGGAGAGGCAGCCAGTCAGCGCGAGCCAGCTGTTAGCGGATAAGCGCCCTTCCGGTCGGCGAGACTCCCACCCCCATCCCCTTACAGCTCTCTCACACGGCCTTCGTGTTATATACTTTAGGCGTAATGTCCTAAAATGCTGCCTTATTGTCAGACGGACGTCTGCGTTCCTACAGTCACATCACGACGCTCCGTATATGGAACGTCAGTAAGCCATTACAAAGATCAAAAAAACATTTAAATTAATCCATGGGGAAGGAATCTGTGGAAAAAACGACGATTCTAGAACATTCTTATAAATCCTTATTCTGGCTACCAAACAGCCTTTCCGAATGCCTCCAAATTTCTCATGCGGAGTGCAGAAGCCTATCCAGATTCAAGCCAGGCCTGTATCCGTTTTTTTTTTGGAGGGGGGGTGGATGCTTCCCGGTTTTCCTTTGATTCCATTAATGAATCTGTCCGGCCATCGCCAAGAGGATTGGTGTCAGATGTCAAGCCCTGTGCAGGCACACTGAGATGGCAGCAAGCCTGGGAATGATCAAGGTCACTGCCACCACTCGAGTCCTCATAGGGGTTAACTATCTGTCACGTTATGATTCACAAAGGAAGCGCCTAATAAGACGGCAAAAAGCAACATAATATTCACATTTTATGCGTGCATTTATGTGTGCATATGTATATGAATATGTTTATTTGGGTGTGTGCGCGCGTGTTTTTATATGTATATGTGTGTGCATGTATGTATATGTAAACTATCGATTGTAAGATGTAAACATGAGGCAGTAATTTATGACAGTTTCTGGATGAAGATACTAAGAGTTGGTTGGGATCTTTAAGAGAAAACAGAAAGACTCGGTTGTATATTGTTATACATCTTAAAACCACTCCAGTGCACATTTGCCACAGCAGATCCAAGCTTCCTCTGCCTTTGATTTGCTCCTTCCATGGCCACTCCACACTCCGTCCACGCCCCCAAAACACGCCGTTCGCACGAATCCTCGATTGCGGTCCGCGGTGCGTGAGCGTATTAGAGGACAAGGCATAGACTGGCATCCCACGTAGCCCTTAACCAGGGGGCATCACTGGCGTCATAATAGTTTAGGATTGCTGAACCTGTAATATGTGCAACATCCAACAGATTGGTCCTTCTGGATCTCATTAAGAACAAAGCCGGCACATAAATACACTCACCTAAAGGATTATTAGGAACACCTGTTCAATTTCTCATTAATGCAATTATCTAATCAACCAAT
>JABFEA020000085.1:12618979-12634884 GCA_019775915.2 Cyphomyrus plagiostoma
CCCCCGTGTCTGTCCCCGCCGCTGTCCACATTCCCCGTGTCTGTCCCCGCCGCTGTTCACATTCCCCGTGTCTGTCCCCGCCGCTGTCCCCATTCCCCGTGTCTGTCCCCGCCGCTGTCCACATTCCCCGTGTCTGTCCCTGCCGCTGCCCACATTCAATTACTGACATTTTTGTGATTTATATTGGAAAATAAGAATGTAAACAATATATAAGAATGTAAACAGAAATTATATCAAACAGCTGGTAAATTTTAACAGGTGGTAAATTTTCATGAGTCAAGGTGCACAGTGGTAAGCGATGTGCTGGAACCACCTGTAGAAGCTTCATCTGGTCTGCCTCAGATGGAGAAGGTGCTGGTGTCTTCAGAAGTGCTATGGGAGTTTAACGAGATCTCAACAGGTGCTGGTTCCTGCTCCGGCTGCCTCCTCCTTCTATGCTCGCCAAAGCCCTTGATGAACTGCAGGAGGTGCTGGCTGAAGGAGGCTCCGACGAAGGCGTAGAGCACGGGGTTCAGGCAGCTGTGTGTCAGCGCCAGGCCCTCAGTTACCTGCATGGCTCGGTCCAGCCTCTTGCTCGTCTCACAGTGGACCACTAAGGAATAGATGACATCCATGGCTCGGCAGAATTTGACAGCGTTGTACGGCAGCTGGGTGATGATGAAGGCCCCCACTACTGCCAGGAGCACCTTGAAGGCCCTCCACTTCTTCCCCGAGCGTGCTTCTGGGGTCCTAAGCAGGGCTATGCCCACCCGGGTGTAGCATAACACCATGACTAGGAAGGGCAGAAGAAAGCTGAGGAGGACTTCCAGAATCTCCAAAGAGGCTTTGGTGGGCTGGGCCATGCTTGGTGGGTAGACAGGCATGCAGACCTTTCTGCTGGGCATATGCCGGACTGTAGAGAGGGCCACATCTGGGATGCCCAGGATGAATGCCAGGGCCCACACCCCCAAGCAGACCCTAAGGTAGGTCCGTCGTTGAAGGGTGCGGCCAGGTCTGCTGTGGAAGATAGCCAGGTAGCGGTCTACACTGATGCAGGCCAGGAAGAGCATGCCGCAGCTGAAGTTGGTGACGTAGAGGGAGGAGGTGACTTTGCACATGGCCACACCCAGCTCCCAGCCAACCACGGCGTTGGCCGCCCAGAAGGGCAGCGTGAACAGCAGCAGGAGGTCGGCCACCGCCAAGTTCAGGATGAACACGTCTGTCATGGTCTTCAGCTTCTTGTAGTACGCGTAGATGGCCACCACTGCTGCGTTTCCTGCCAGCCCGACCACCAGAGCTAGAGAATAAATGACGGGCAGGAAGACTCTGGCAAAGGAACGCACATCCTCCTTCACGCACACCGTGTGATAGTCCTCGTAGCTGAAATTGTCGCTGCCATTGCCATGGTCATAGTATTCATAGTCCACCATGGTGATCCTGTAACTTAAAGAGACACAGACAGTGTGAACAGAAACATCTGACTGCAATATCTACATTGCTCAGGTTGTTATATAACAGCAATCCTGGTAAATCTCAAACTGTGATGTAACCACTCCGTAACAATCAGGTATCCATGACAACGGCGTCATCTTAGACAGGAAAAACAACTCTATTTCTTGTTCTGAAAAGATTTATTTGGTGTTAGCAAGGCGTACTAACAACATTCATGACTAACGCAGGTGAATATGAATGAATGAATGCTGATGAACATTTATATAACGCTTTTCAAGACACACAAAGCACTTTACAGAAACGCACCGCGGAAAGCCACTTTAGCTACCATGGTGTAGCACCCATGTGGATGACGCGCGCGATGCGTTGAATATATGTTACGGTTCATTTAACAGCAAATGGCTAATTTTATTGCTTGTTGAAAGTCTCCAAACGGATGTACTTTCTTACTTGCCAACGTTCTGAAGAAATTATAATGGCATGGCAAACTCGTCGGGTGGGAGGAAATTGTAAGCATCGCTAACATTCTTGGACACCAGATATACGTGGTCCCAGATTGCAGCGCTGGAGATCGGAGTCTGCCAGGTAGCATTTAGTCCATATTATCAGACTAACGTTTATCCCACTTTTGACTTTTCCCTAATTTCAGCAAGGAATTCAGAAGCAAAACGCATAGTAAACAGAGTTTGTAAAATCGAGCCGATGTCATCCTCCTTGTATAAATCAGTGCCCCGATACTGAGAGCAGAGTAATTGTGTGCCAGCAAATCAGACACAGGGCGCAAGAGGTGTCCCGACAAGGAACGCCGAAGTGCAATGGGTTATAAGAGGATGCTTGCCTGTTTTGCTTAAGGTGCATATAAATTATGCAATATTAAAGAATCACAGAAAATGCAGAATATACTATTTAGGGGCTTGTACTGGGTGGGTCTGATCCTAACCTCTGGGCAGCTGTTATCTAATCAGACACGCAGAATATTTCCCAGCCGGCCCAACGCAGTGTAACGTATACGTTGGTATCGACAATGGTTTAACTGACACTTTCGCAGGAAGATGCATCTGCCATATGCCTAAAAACCAACCGAGGGCTTTTCCCGTTAGGCCCAGTAAAAAAAATCATTAGTTTATCATCCCCGCCCGCGTGGCGAATTTAGCCCGCATCGATTTTTTTAAAGTGTATTTTGCTGTGTAAATTCCACTGCTGGCGTTCACAAATTTTGAATTAAACATTAAAAAAATATATATATATTCTTTTCATATTCATTTTGCAGATCAGCCCTCTGTCATATATCTGTTGCTGTTCCTTTTGTTTACTGAAAACTGTTATCTTTCGTTATCTTTTTTCTAAATAATAATAATAAAAAAAATCGCCCTCCCTCATCACTTGTTTCTGATTGAAAGGATGATAAACTAATGATTTTTTTATTGGGCCTTATTCTGCATAATTTATAAGAAAATTATTAACTGATTAGCGATTTCCGTGATCGAAAACGAAAGAAAACGACACGTCGCGGATATTTATTTTGGTTATATTTGAAATGAAATTACAAAATTTTGAATTTTTTATTTAAAGTAAGCTTTTCGCTTGGCGAAATTTTATGTCATTTTATGGCTACTAATTATCTCCTCGAAATTGGAAATCAGGAGAAATATTTTACTCGGGGACTTTGAAACGACCGTTATATACACGAATATCTCTCTACCTTGCACCTCCAGATATTTATTATCAGTCAAAATGCAGCTGTTTTATGTCTATCCAGACATATCAGAAAAGCACCGCAAAATACAAATTTTGCATTCCGTCGTGGGTGTCAGATTTTATTCTACGCTACGTAGTAAACCTGTTACTGTACCATTTAAACTCAATTTAAAAAACAACACGATGGGTCATTACAATATTACTTTATAAAAATGACTTTATAAAGAAATCTCCCTCTCACACACTACTTCAATAACTAAAAAACAAACATGAACACAGAAATAGTCATCTTAAACTGTGGTTTACACGTCAGTGATATATAATCATTATGGCAAATCATACATTACCTCCAGCTTCTCGCGAAATAACGCGTCGTTTTCCCCCAGTCGCTGTGTATTAAAATTAAATGTTTCTTGGAATAAAATGAGGCTGTACCTGACTTATAGCGCAGATTTAATCGGAGGTTTGCGTGGAGACTGCGTAGGTTCGGTCGCCCCGACAAGGATCAAGTTACATTCGGCGATCATTCATACGGCCAGAGAGACGAGGATTCAGCGCAGATTCACTATGTAAGCTACTGTTTTGGGGTAGTGTACTTCGACAACAAACTTACTTTTTAAGTAATCACAGGATACCTGTAAATGAAAGCACGCCTGCAGATGCGGTTGCATTGCGCAGCACGCCCCATAGTGTTATTAATACCAAAAGACCCATGTAAAACAAAGAGCGATTAGTGAGGCTGATGTTACTGTGGCTTGGGATCGTTTGCGTGAGGTATACATACTCATCAAGTATTTTGCGTGTATCCTATTAAATATATGGAGCCCGTTGAAATGCTCTTTGGCAGTTTTGGTGATAATCGGCAAATCCGGACTCTCTCAGCCAACTGATTGGTTATGTTTTACTGTCTCAAGACAGCTCACTTATATCGTGGGCTGCCCTCACACTAACATATGCCAGAATTCTTTGCAGTGACTCACCATGCAGTCGTATGTACTGTTTGTGTAGGCCTGTTGTTTCTATATTACGGCTAAGCACGACACGCTTTAAATGCGATTTAAGGTGTTTTGTGCGTGCAGTTATTACATTGTGGGAACCAGACTACCACGGAATGTGATTTTTTTTAAAAAATGTATATAACTTTTTATCCCGTGGGGACAATTTTATAAAAAAAAATGGCAGTAAGCTTGTATTTTGTTTGGTTACTCATATTTACAGTTACACCCAGAAAAAAAGGGTAAAAATTTCAGTGCTTCCTCCAGGTGTTTACAGTTTTTTTTGGCGGGGGGTACACACCGACAAAATTCGTGGTGTTCATGTGTTTCTTTTAAAGACACCAGTAAAAAAGAAAGTCGATATTTTTGTCTGCTTTTCAGGTGGTTGACACGACATATTTCCCGACGCGCGCTCTCTGTCCGCTGGTGGGAGCATGCTCGCCTGTGTGTGCGCGCACGTGTCTATGTGCGCGCATCGGTAGAGCAGAGGAGAATTGTAAATGTGCGACAAAAATGACAAGCTGTTGTATAAATGAGATAAACAACTTAAGGCTATTTAGTTTGTGTAATAAAAGGACAATGTATACACCTGTTCTATAGGAAAGGTAACCTTAAATGACTTCTGTTGTGATCTGGCATTACATAGAAAATAAAATTAAATAAAATTAACTTGACCTTCAAGGGGGTGCAGCAGGTGCCGTTAGGGGGCGGGGCGCCCCCCTAATATAATGGTAGGGGAGACAGAATTTGTCTCTTGTCTTGTCACTGGGGCTGTACTCTCAAGGGTCTGCCAACTGTACCCTAGCTGTAGGTAGGCTAATTGTACCTTTTAAGGTATATGAATTGACTCTGAGGGACTTTTTTGTACCATTGACGGTTCATTAATGTTGTTTGTACCTTTGGTATGTTCCTCAGAGTCCATTTCTGTATCCTAAACGGTACAATTACAAGGGTACAGCCCCAGTGACAAAGCAAAGGTACATTTTTTAAAATCCTTTTTTTCTGAGGGAGTAGGACGGGGTAGGGGTTAAGGTTGCCATAGCACTCAATAGGGTTATGTCCGTAGAAATAAATGGAGAGTCCTTATTAAGATATGAATATGTGGACCGTGTGTGCGCGTGTGTGTGTGTATGAAATCGTCTGCGTGCCCGTTCTTAACCGTTATATAATTTTATTGCTGCTGCATTTTGAAACAATTTGCGCGTCTCATTGAAACCTTATAATCGCTTTTTATTTCAAACATCTTAATCTACCTTCTACTGTACATTGGGAAGCTATTCCCTCTACTCAACAGCTGTCCATTTAAGAGAATCCCATAAATCGCGTGGTTTGCAGCTTTTTTCCTTACACTGCACGCATTCCGTCATACGTTTTGTATTAATTCTGCGCTTCGTATTTGCATGTAAAAATAAGGAGCTCGACATAAAAGCCGTTTACGCGCCTGTACTTGACATCCCGTGACGCATTTGTGTTTTTTCCCTCCACACCACGATCAGGGGCACGTTCTACACGTGTCATAGAGAATGCCCGGGCTTCTCTCTGCACCCTTTAATAACCACACGTAGTCCTCAGCCAGATGCTTTGGCACAGAGACAAATCCGATTTCCTACATTCCCCGCCTTACAGAAATACTGGAGATTACAGAAAGAAAATTTATTGAAAGATCCGTTGTCTCATGGTCAAGCAATATTAGTGCATCACAAAGAAAAACTGAATATAAAAAATTGGGATCTGGCTACTGAAAGAACATATTTTTTGCAAATTTTCTTTTTTGGCACCTCAAATGCTTTTTTAAAATTATTTTTAAGGTCCCAATGTGCAGCGAGAGACCAGCTTTCTGGACAAGCTGAAGATGATAGAGGAGCCAGATAGCTCAGGACACCGGAAGGTTCTGGGGAAGCGTAGTGTGGCTGGGCTTTCAGGAGCGGCCAAACGAGCAGGAGGAAGCTGACAGCGAATGTACGCCTGCTTTTAGATGCACGTGCTTGTTTCGTATGAAGCGCCAGTCAGCAGCTATATGAATGGATGAAAGTCAAAAATGCTTACATGTCCCTAAGCAAATAAACAGGGCATCACCCAGGCTGTGTCACCCCCCCTCCCCTCATGGGGCGTCACCCAGGCTGTGTCACCCCCCCCCCATTTGTTTGAACAGAAAAGCAAGGATTAACAGCTGCCGTAGCAGCTGTGAGATCAGCCCATATGGTTTATCAGTCAGCAAAGGTGCCGCTGATCGTGGGGTGAACAGGTCATGAATCCTCTGTCCGTGTAAATCACAGGCATGAGGTAAGATGTGCACAAGAGCATCTGGGCTCGAGAGGGGCCCCGGTTTCCTGTGCAAATGTCAGCAGGCAAATCAGTAATCCATGCATCCACCTGGCGGCAGTAAGTGCCTATTCTGTGCAGTGTCGCAGCGAGGCCCCGCCCAGGATTTTTTGGAGGTGGCACCCTGCAAGGGAGGTGGCACCCTGCAGGTGATGCCAGTCACACGGCACGCAGGACACGTTTCGGGACTGTAGGAGGAGAACCGAAGTACCTGGTGGGAACTTTCAGAACACAAGGAGAACTTGCTAGCTGTATAAACTCCACCACTTCTATACCCCGAGCTGAAATCCCCCACTTCTATACCCCGAGCTGAAATCCCCCACTTCTATACCCGAGCTGAAATCCACCACTTCTATACCCGAGCTGAAATCCACCACTTCTATACCCCGAGCTGAAATTCACCACTTCTATACCCTGAGCTGTAATCCACCACCTCTATACCCCGAGCTGAAATCCCCAACTTTTATACCCCGAGCTGTAATCCACCACCTCTATACCCCGAGCTGAAATCCCCCACTTCTATACCCCGAGCTGAAATCCACCACTTCTATACCCCGAGCTGAAATCCACCACTTCTATACTCCGAGCTGAACATCGCCACTTCTATACCCCGAGCTGAAATCCCTCACTTCTATAGCACGAGCTGAAATCCCCCACTTCTATACCCCGAGCCTTCGTCAGTGGGCTGAGACGTGCTATTTCAACCAGGAACCTTCTGATGATAGGCATATATCATCAGAAGGTTCCTGGTTGAAATAGCACGGGCTTGGGAGTGATTTCACCATCAGGCCCTTGAGCAAGGCCCTTAACCCCTAATTTCTTCAGGGACTGGTTCATCCTGCCTTTTCTATTGTAGTTTTGCATAATAGCATTTTCTGAATGCATAAATGTAGATGTTAATCCAAGCATCACAAAGAAATTGGTGAAAATAGTGAGTCACAAAATACAAACTTGTTGCATAGGGCAATGAGGAACACTACTTTCCAGAAAAACCTGGTGGAAAAGGGTAGCTTAGAGTTTGACATGGGAGTGGTAAACTTGGACGGTCGACTTATCTGCCCTGCCAAAAGTGAGGAGAGCACTTTCCTGGGGTTTCTCAATATGCTTCAACTTGTGTTCTCATGTACCAGCTTGACAGCGTCTTCCATCGCTGAAGACCAGTTCCAATTCTAAGAAGAGAAGTACACGGCAATGGTAAAAATCCCCGGATGTCCTTCTTTTCCCGCCCCTAATATCAGGGATACATCAGTCACACCCTCGCCAAAGGTGACCAATCCTATGATTCATTGCAGCCCAAGTTCGTTCTTGGGAGGCAAGTTGGGGAGAGCGGTCTCGCCAAGACCACGAGGACAGTCTTTGTGTTCTTGCTATTGACATTCACCCTGCTGTCGATTTAGTCATACAAAGCATAAGGATGAACAGATTGGTCGCAGACATAGTCTCCTGATGTTTGGCGGCAGGTGTGGAAAAAGGGCTCAGATGATGGATTAGCAGCTGAATTCCCACTCTCTCTAAAAATGCTGAGCAGACCTGATGACATGTAATGTCAACACAGTTAGGGGTCGGTGTGACCGCCAGGGTTCACGACAGTCCCTCTGACAGGGATGGGGAGGTGTCAGCCTCAAAAAGACATTTATCTGCTGTGTTTGGTTCCAGCAGCCACAGTCCATTTGCAGATGTTTATAATGGAACCTGCCATTAGCTTCTTGGATTCACAGATGCTCTACACTTTTAAGTTTGTGAAACGGGCCACATTCTCGTTTAATAGCAGTGCAGGCACTGTAAACAGTGCTCCACCCTGTCCTCAAAATGGACACTATTGTGGTTTTGTGTTATTTTTGCCGTAAAATTAGCAGTAAATGCACAATAAACAAGAGTTAAGATATGATTTATTTTCCCTCAGACATAAACTTTCCCTTGATCCCAATGCCTGATTGTAAACATGCATCCATTATCCAATATGGGATTCCAGTGAGCTTATCCCAGGAATCACAGTGACTGAAAGCCCATCACAGAGCATCCTCACAGAAGGAAACTTACAGACATCCAAAGGGAATGAGTTTGAATCCCAGGGCTGGCAGAGGGCACACCCTTCCCTCACTTGAATGTAGTTCCAGAAAACTTCCCTGAGCACGAGGGGGGTGTATATCATTCCCAGAGTTGGCAGGAGTCCCCCCTCTGTGCGGCACATTGAGCCTCCGTGTCCCGACAAATACAAGCACGCAATAAATAAACCCACAAGCCAAGTAAAAAAGTGCCATTAAATTTGGAATTTAGCGCTAAATATCTTTTAATGAAACAGCTGGAATGCAAGAGAAACATGGCATTTCTACACCCATCCAAAAATGTCAGAATCCGATGTGTTTGAAGCTGCTTTGGAAAAAGGCTCCTCTGGGACTTAATACTTGAAAGAGACAGAGCACAGGATGGGGGGGGGGTGTTTTGGTCCAGCAGGTCGTCAGTCACGTCTCGTGTCATTCTGATGTTCCACTTTTGTTACTTTAGTATGGGGGGGCTGCATGGACACTGACCCAGGAGCACGCTAAATTTACAGCCGTTGCCCCCCCCACCCTCACAAGCATACATCTGGGTTAAAGGATGAATCTCAGTAGGTGTGGGGCCTGAAAAGCGAAGCAGCCGCTTTCAGTGGCTGAAAACGCCGCCTGATTTGGGGAGAAACGCGGCGTCGGCCTCGTGGCGCCCAGCCGGCGAGCTTGGAGGAGAAAAGCTGACGCTCACGTATCTGGAAGCGACGAAGGACGTTTGACTGGCTACTGTGGGACTCTTCAGGGGATTCGGAAAGTCGGCTGAAGGCCCAAGTCTGTCTTCCAGGCTTTTCCACAGAGCAAATCACCATCCAGAGCCTTTTAATCCCCGAACCTCTTTCCTTTTCATCACAATACTAAAAGTGCGTGTTATTTTTCAGCTTGCAGATGCACATGGGAACGCTGGACAGTCTTTTTCCACTGACGCCTGCGTCCCTGGGATACTTATGTAACGAAGCATGTAATGGTGGGCTCCGTGCCCGACAGCGTGACGGCCTGATGAAAGAGGACTGTGTGGTCGGGCTGAGTGCTTACTTGGGTTTGGGTCTTGCTATTCCACACTAATTAATGTCACGTCTCTGTTCGCTTCTGCTGCGGTGGGGGGTGGCTTGGAGAATGTGGTGGTCCAGTCAGACATTGTTAATGCACATTCTGGAATCAATGTTTCACCAAATATAATGATCCAGGGAGAGGTAATAAGCCATTATGTATGGAGTTCGTTTAAGCATTTTTGGAGTGGAAATGTTGACTGATTCCAAAAGAAGTGGCTCAGTGTGACCTCTAGGGACATGGGCAGGGACCCAGCTGTCTATCCTGGTGGTACAAACCCCCCCATCCTTCCCCTGCAGAGATGTTACTTCCTCCAACTCCCTCAAAAGATTATTACAACTGGACCACTGGTCAGTTCACTGGTTTGAGTCCTTGCTCTGTGTCTGGAGCTTGCATGTTCTTCTTGCATTGGATGTAGGGGGCATAGGATCTTTGGGTGGGGTGGGGAATGTGCCCCCCAGTATTTAATTTGGATTCCTTCATTCCCCCAACTAATATAAATTTTGCATTTAGGCAGTTATGTTGTGGGGTGGAGATGCAGTGGTTGGCACTGTCACCTCACAGTAAGAAGGTCCTGGGTTCGATCCCCAGGTCACCCAGGGTGCCTTTCTGTATGGAGTTTGCATGTTCTCCTGTGTATGTGAGGGATTCCTCCCACAGTCTGAAAATATGCAGATTAGGTCACCTGGCTACCTGATGGACAAAACGGTATAGATAATGGATGCATGGATGATTACATTGCGCAGTTAGGTGTACTGGTATCTCTACAATGCCCCTTGTCCCTTATTGTAGGTTCTACTGGATAAGTGGTTTATTGAACTTATTTACTATTTATTTATCAATATAGGTGTCATTTGTTCATATGCTATCAGGCAGGTAAGTTGATCAGCTTTACATTCTGTACAGTTTAAAAATGTCCTTTATTTTCACTGTATTTTAAATGGCGAGTGGAATGAGGTTTTCATAAAGAGTGACTACAAACACTCAGCTTTAACCGGCAGCCGAATGCACAGCTCAGCCCTCCTGCTGACTCCGAGAGGAGCAGATGGGCTCAGTGGTGTCACCTACTGGTGACATGTGGTAGGAGCATGGTCAAGACAGGCAATAAGCACCGGGGAAGTCAAAGATACACAAAGACAAAGAATATTTTCTTTGTAAATAAATCAGGATGAATAGACAGTGAAATGTGAAGAACACGCTGAGTGTAAGGGCGCTTTTCCACCACACAAAGTACGGTACTTTCGGTATTTTCGCTTTTCCATTGACTTCCGGCTGAGTACCAGTACCGAAAGCTCGAGTACTGAAAGTGCCAAACCAGCTGGGGTACTTCTTTGGTACTTTGGGGTGGGACTTACAAACGTATTTGATGTTGATTGGTTATGCAAATACACACAGCGAATACACACAGCGAATACACACAGCGAACAGCGAGAACCGAAATAAAAAGCAGTAGAAACAAAAATATAAAAAAAGTAAAATGGAAGGATGGACAAATGAGGAAACACATGCATTGATCGCCATATGGTCGGATGAACAGATCCAGCGGGATTTAGATGGCACGACTCGAAATAAAAAAGTATTTGCCGTAATGGAAGAAATGGGGCACACACGAAACTCTGAACAATGCCGCTTGTAAGTCAAAAAACTTAAGCAGGACTACAGGAAAGTGAAGGATCATGCTAACATGTTAGAATTCAGTCAAAGAAATACCACATCGCGCTTTGTGATGATGTCAGTCAGGGGCGCTCACTGATGATGTCATTTGTCGCCGGTACCAGTTTTTACGCCAGTGGACAACCGACACAAAGAAGTACCATACTTTTGGTACTTTATGTAAGTACCAAAAGTACGGTACCTGTTGCGGTGGAAAAGCACCCTAAGTGGTAGTATTTGTACAGTGTATAGTTCTATATTTTTGTGTTACCAGCTGGGAAAGGTTTTCTGGTCATAGACTGAAATATTTGTGTGTGTGTGTGTGTGTGTGGCTGTGCACAGCAGTAATGGAAGCAGCATGTTTCAGGATTCTGCCCAGAACTGGTGCGCATCAGCCAGACAGCTGATCTGTGACGTGTCTGCTCCCCTCATCCTGCTTAACACACTTCATGTGCTCACAGTTTCTGTGAGCCTGTCCTGGCGACCCCACAGAAAAATGATCCTACTTATACCCCAGCTCAATGCTTTCCAGGTCTGGCTCCTTTTAACAGTAATAGTCCCCAGTGAAATGTGACTGTGTGTGTCTCTTCTGCTGGTCTTGCGATTCACAACATTTTGAGCCTTTAAACCAGGGTTCTTCAAATCTGGACCTCAATTCCAAATCCAGGCCTTGTTATCAGTTCTCCCAGGTAGTTAGTTTAATAATTGCTCATTCTGATTGGTCAGAAGCTTCACACCTGACTGACAGGTAAAGGAAGGCTGGAAAACCAGCAGGGCTCGGACCTCGAGGACCGTGATTTGAATAACCCTGCTTTAAACTAAAGTGGGTGCTTATCATGTCAGTAGATGGCTGCCAGATGTGTTAGCATGCTATGCTACTTGCTAAGGGGGGGTGTTCTTCCTAGGTGATGCTGTTGATATGATATAAAATGGTAGCCAAACGTACTGCTATGCACTTGTGTCCCATAGGTCTCTTCCAGTTACTCCTCCAAAAAGATGGATTCAGGGGATTCGGCATCTCCCGCCTGTGTGTGTGTGTGTGTGTGTGTGTGTGTGTTTGCACCCCGTCGTTGGCTGGTATCCCACCCAGCTCGTTCTTCTGCCCTGCTCTCCATGGGATAGACTCCAAGCTCACCACTGACGAAATGAAATAATTCCCGTCGGTTTAATTTTCTGCCACACCTGGTATACATTTATTCAAAAGAGGTACATACATGATACAAGATAGCAGTGAGTAACTTGCCTAAGATGTTTACTGTCTCGGTAAATGAACAGACTGCTAACAGCTCAGCGCAATTACAGCTTACGAGATGTATAAGTCGAATCCCAGCAAACACAGATGCACCATGCCAGGGAGACTCTGCATTACTGCATGCAAGAGGTCTTGTATTTAATAGGAATAAGGGCCTAAAATGGCCAAATATGTTTTTAACCAAAGAAATGGGGCTTGCAATGTTTGTTCCGAAGGTTTTTCTGCTCTCACTTGAGATTAATTTGAGTGTTTTGTGATGTGATTTAGTTCCATTTTTTATACTAACTCTGATGGTATTGGTTTGGAGTTTAAGCCTCCATGAGGTCAGAAATAAACGGTTCAGATCCGGTTCTGTGTTGTGCTTTGTGTCCTAGAATCTGTTGTTCATAATGGGCGCGGGTTCAGGCGTCGTCCGTGGCACACGGGGAGGCAGCACTGCGGAGTGTCCCCACTCACTTGACGTTTTCCCGCTCTTTATGAACGCTCTGATCCTGCTGAGTTTTGTTCCCGGGTTCTGGATAGGGTCTCTGGAAAAAAAAATCACCCAGAAGCCTTCTTGTTCCCTCCCTCATACACACACACACACACACACACACACACACGGATCCTGCTTACCCCCAGTGGAGAGCGCGCCCCTGGTCGTTTTTTACCGTTCTGTGTCCATCGTTTCGACCTGTAGTCCTAAGCAAGGGAATAAGTGTGAGAGAGCGATCAGAGGCTGGGTGTTACTGGGAATGAGGTGGGCGGCTGTCTGAGGTGCATCTGCTGGCACACCTGTGCGATCACGGCATCTGGAAGGGCTCCCTGAGGCAGAGAGGGCTCCATCAGAAATGCTCTCCGCTCTGGCACCTGCAGGAGATAAACAGTGTCAAACCAACGGCTGACCCAGCTGAGGGAACCAGGTTCGGGTTGGAGATCTATTCAAAGATACATCTGCATCTCTGCCATGGTGTAAGCGCACCAGCTTTGAGTGGTGGGTCTGGAACCTTAAGCCTGGGCAGGGTAATGGCAGAACAGCAGCCTGTTCCTCAGCTCTCATCACCTACAAGGCATCAGCTCCATTACTTTTCCACAAATTGTAATGCTAGAGGCATCCTGTGATACCTGACATCTGCTTTCTAGCTGCATATCCTGCTTTGGGGTACAGAGAGGCTTGGAGCCTATCCCAGGCTGCAAAGGGAACTAGGCTGGAGTGCACACACATGCACACTGTTCCACACAGTCACACCCTAGGGGTGATTTCTGGAGAAACCAATTAGCTTAACTGCATGTCATTGGACTGTGGGAGGAAAGGGGAATAACCAGAGGGAACCTGCCAGAGATGTAGAAACCAGGAAAACACTCTCTCTCTCTCTCTCTGTCTTTCTCTTTCTCTCCCACACACACACACACACACACACACACTTAGGTTAGGGTATTTTATCTTTGTGGGACTCTCCATTCATTTCTATGGGGAAAAATCTAATCCCAACATGACGACCTTAACTATAAGTAACCAAACAAAATACGAGACTTCTGGCATTTTTACATGTTTTGATTGCATTTACAGATCTTTGTGGGGACCTGAAAAAAATGGTCCCCACAATGTTAAAAAAAAAAGATTTTTATTACATTGTGGGGGATATTTGGTCCCCACAATGTAATATAGACCTATTCCACATACACGCAGTGGAGGTGGGATTGGACCCCTCGACCCCAAAGGTGTGAGAGATCAGCATGAGCGAAGCGTGACCTACCCTGCACCCGATGCGTTAACAGTAATTTCACTTAATTGAAATGCATCACATCGTGTTTAATCTTATTAAACTATTTGAGTTTTAATTGCAGTCCAGGCACAGGATTAAAAACGCATCCAATTACATTGATTCCTTCATTCCACTGCCTTCCAGCTAGCCTAGTTAAATTACTGCCTGTGTTGTTACCAATAAGTGTTCCCTCCCCACAGCAGGACCTGAATCTGGAATAGATTACTAAATCCCAGAAAGCCAAAATTTCTGCACCCAGTGGAAAAATCATGGGGTCTTTGGAAAAACAAAGGAGTCCACAGAAAGCAGGCCTATCCACATGACAGAGGTCGATCACATGACAGAGGCTGGTAATTAATTCAAAATTCACCTCTTTGAGCATGACAGCGTACATAGGGGAAGACCTAAAATCCTAGAATAGAATTTAATTCAAATTAAAGTTTAATTACACTTTTATGTTCCACAAACGTTTTCAACTGGAAAAAATACAGTGGACAATCGGCAGCTGATTAAATGAGTCTCCCCATCGACAGTAAAAGGTTTTATTTTTTGAACGTGATGAGAAACCAGTGGGTGAATAGCGGCGCCTTACCGCCTCCCCGGCGACCTCCTCACTTGGCCTGGCAGCGGTGTTCCCCTCTGGTTCACCGTCCTCTGTGGCAGTGGCCACAAGGGGCCAGTGCCCCTGCAGACAGAGCAGGAGAACCAGCAGAGTGACCTCCATGCTAAGGGTCTGGGGGGATGGAGCCGCAGTGGGTGCCTTTATAAACCCACACACACATGGTGCGGGGGGGCGCCGAACCCGCCCTTGTACAGGCGGGCTGGAGGAAGCGGCCAGCTTCCTGCCTGGGAATGGAATTTTTCCATTGGCAGGGGCTGCGCTGAGATGTGAGCGGGGGCATGAAGTAAACAGATCAGAACGATGCATGACAGAGCAGTGAGGGCCAAATAAGATCAGAGAGAACGTGTGAGGAGCACAGCAACGGGGGTTTATTTTCAGGAGTTATGGGTCAGTTATTGGATACTCCATCCATCCATCCATCCATCCATCCACTGTCCAGGGTCATGGGGTACTTGGGGGCCCACAGGCAGGGGACGTTGTGGAGGGGGTGCCTGCCTGCACCGGAGCACACACTCTCGCAGGCTATGCGCGTGCGCCTGCGCAGTCGGGAGAAACCCCCCCGAACTCGGTGAGCAGAGAGGGTCGGGGCTCAAACACTGCCCCCCCCCCCCACATCACAAACAGGAGGATGTTCCTTTCCCTCAAGGAACATCTGTGTGCTGAGGATGGCAGGCACCTCCGTGGGGGGGGATATCTCTCTCCCTGCCCGGTGCCTCTTCTGCCAACCCTTCTGCATGGCCATGGCATGCCGGTGGGAGTGGCCTCACGCCTGGAGCTCCAGGTGTCTTCAGTTATGCCCAGCGCCTGATGTGGGCCGGTACTCACCAGTATACAGTACTGACTCCTCTTTGAATTTATTTGGCGCCTTTCAATATCTGCTTGTGATGAATAATAAGGGGAGTACTGCCACCTGGTACTAAATGTTAAGGGTAGTACCAGGGCCTGGTTCCAGATAACAAGGCGAGTACCGGTGCCTTGTACTAAATAACAAGGGGAGTACCGGCGTATGGTACTGAATAACAAGGGGAGTACCGGCGTATGGTACTGAATAACAAGGGGAGTACCGGCGTATGGTACTGAATAACAAGGGGA
>JABFEA020000085.1:12704826-12715418 GCA_019775915.2 Cyphomyrus plagiostoma
TAATGCATTGCGTCAGGATCAGAAATTCAGAATGCGTTGCTTTAAGCCAGCACTGTAAACAAGTCGAACTGGGGAAAAAAACTGAAACGCGGACTTAATACAGAGGAATAATGACAACAACCAGAAACAGCTGATCACATGGGGATCCCACATGAGGTTAAGGAGGGGGCATGGCACATGGAAGGAGTGGACGTTCGGGGTAGGACAGGGGTAATGTTGGGATAAGATCTTTATTGTTTTGGAAGCCAGTAAGAAAAAAATCATCTCAAAAAATCATCATGCTCTTCTTGTTATATCCTGTTCATTTTGTGTTTAAATGCTTAAAAAAAAAAATAGGTGTCATTTTGGGGGACCGGGAACCAAATAATTGGTTTTCCATTATTTCTTATGGTAAAAATTTGATCAGAACTCAAACTTTTTAGGATTCCATCCGGAGTCCGGAACAGATTAAGTTTGAGAACTGAGGTACCACTGTATTTATATTTAAATAGATGTAACTGCCATCCACATTCTTAGCTTATTTCATTAATGTGGCTTCCTGACATCATCTTGCTTATGACAGTATAAGAGAAGCAGTGACATCTAGCTGCAGCACAGAGAGACAGCAGGTAGCAGCCAGGAAAGATGGGTTGTCATGTAGCTCCCAGTTACTCAATAACTTCTTGTAAAGTGATTAATATGATTTCAAACAGATTTAATCTTAATTGTCATAACTATCCAGGGGCAGAATTGAGGGGGGGACCAACTCTGTGCCCTGCAATCTATGAGGATCTGGTACAGTGTAATTGGTTAATGAGAACATATGTAACACCTAAAAAGCTAAACCAATACAATACAAAACATACCTGACCAATGCCCTAAATGCATTAAAGCCAAAGGATCACCCCTCCTTTGCAATTGGTACATGTTGCAATTGAGAGGATTATTTCAAAACAATCTACAATATACAGAGGCACGTAATTATAATAAACATCAGCAAGCATTAATAGATCTCAGTTTGCTTAATGCCAAAATGCTTATTCCACTTCTGTGGACGAAAAGGCCGAGAATCACACTGTGAGACAAATGTTGTCAAGCCTTCCATTAGAAAAAATAATGATTATACTAAAAGGAAAGTGTTTGAAAAAATATGGGGGCCCTTATCACTTATGTGTAGCCTGGCCTTACTCAGTCTACGAATGGATAATGTATATGGTGTATTCTACGTATGTGGCTGGATTACGTATGTCCTAGCCTAAGTGTACTGTTTTTTTTTTTTGCAGGGAATACCAACTTGTTCTCTATGCGCAACCTAGTATGATTCTTCATATAGTGGCACAGTGTTACAGAATAGGTGATTGGGACTGTCCGTCATTGGATTAGACTACTGATTGGGAGAGGGAAAAAAACGCGGGAGTTGGGAAAAAAAAAGAGGAGACCGACGCTGCACGTGGGTTTTTTTTTTTTTTTTGCGCGGTTCAAGAAACGGGAAAGGAACAAAGTTTTGTTCCCGTCGTTCCCGTTTGTAATATCGGGGAGATTTTTTGTTTTAGTGAGAATCTAAGTTCCACGGTGCTTTTATGTTTAGATATAGCACGCACGTCCTTTGATATTTTTGTCAGAGCTGAGTTTAAGTTATAAAATACGCCGTTTCGTTCCGTGGCTAGGAGCTACGCAGTATTAGCATTTCGCCGATATCTTTGTTAATCCTCATTCTCTGAGGTGGAGCAACCTAAGCAGTGTTGTTTTCTTTATTTTGTTTGGGAGTGACGCCCTAACTGTGACTGTAATAAGCCTTAGCAGTACCATGTATTACGGTATCTACGAGCTACTCAGATAGCGCCTCCGGCTACCGCGAGACGCTGGAGGTTCCTCTGAGCGGCCAACGCAGAGACCATTTCGCCAGGATAGCACCCCCCAAGCCCCCTTTTGCAAGGTGGTTGTCATCTGGCGACGTGGAACAACGAGACCGGTGGAAGGAGTGGTGGACAAAGGGACATGAGTACCCGAGACTGTTCTAAGGGTAATACAGCTAAGCGCGCCATCGCATCACCTCAGGCCTGCAACGTTTTTTTTTTTTTGTTTGTTTGTTTGGTTAATTTACTTTCTCGAACCTACTGTTTAATTGGGGAACTATAATTTGTCTTAATTATTATGTGTAATTGTAAAAGGCTGTATTTGGTGAGCTGTGTCATGATTATTGTTTGAAGAGGACTCTACTGCTGTGTTGACATATGTTGTAGCCTGTCGCATAAAGGAAGATCTGTTTTTTTTTTCTCCTGTTTGTGATTATTCATTGCTGGCGAAGAAAGGTTGAGCTATTTATCATTTTGTAAAATAAAGCCTTTGGTGTTTTGGTTTAAACAACGTCTGTGGCAGGGTCTCTGTAGACGGGTTTAATAAGGGGGCTTATAACAGTGATAGCCGAAGAACCCAGGTCAGCCCTTTACGTTGAAGTACGTAAAGAAGGGTTACATATGTAAAGGACATAATAGATTTACTGGATAATCAAGGCAACGACTGATTATGGTGGGCCATGCATGTCACGAAGTGGGAAAAAATTGAGGCATTAGGGAAAATGAAAGGGGCTTTATTCGAACAAAAGCTCAAAAGGCAAAAGGAAATAGACCACAAGAGGTCAAAATAAGGCTGGGGCAGCAGGGAGAGACACTGGGTGCAGGGCAAAAAGAGGGGCACATGCAGTCAGCAGCATAGCTTTACGTCATGACATTACAATGGCCGGACTGGGGAGCTCAGGACGAGGAGACGGTATATACACCACAGATGAGGGAGCAGACGTGTGGCACCTGTGATCATCCACACAAGCAGTGTTGGGAGTAACGGCGTTTAAGTATAACGGCGTTACTTTTTCACTAACGGAGTAATCTAATTAATTATTTTGCAACGCCGTTATCCTTACCGAGAATGTTAAGTAGCGCGTTACTAAAATTTGGTTGAATGACGCGTGAGATGTCAAGCTTTGGCTTTATCAGCAGCCTGACGAGAGATAATGATGACGCCGTTGCAGATGCAACGATGATAGGCTGGGTAGGCGGATGCCATGCTTATGGTGTCTCACTGCATGCTCACTGACACTCTGACTTCTACTACCTCTGAACACACTGGACAGCGACAATGGCAACGAGCCAGGGAAACTCAAAGGTAGCGTTCCCAAACTGGAAGTACGAAATTAAACGCAATAATGTATATGTATCATGCACGCTATGCCCAGGAAAAAAGATATTATCCACGTCTACCTCAAGCAACTCTAACCTTATGAAGCACCTTACACCTACACATGCTAACACGAAACTTGTTGCTGCTGCTAACCCAACCCCAATGAAAGTCAGTAGGAGCAAGATGGAGCACATGTGTGTAAATGAGAGGGAAGAAGAAGACCAAAGAGAAAGTATATGGATGTGGGGAGGGAGGAAATGTGGGTGGCTGGAGAGACAGAAGAAGATGCAGAGGACAGAGTAAGATGGAGATAGATGATATTTCCGATAGGATGGATGATCTGTTTTTTGTCTCTTGTATAAAAGAACTCGCTAATTGTGGAAGAATCAGTAGATGCTGAGGTCTTTCTATTAATCTACACGTATTACCGTGTTCCACACTGAGCCAGCCCTAGCTAGGAACCCTGTCTGCTTTTATCTTATAGCCTGACTATAGATCCAAAGAAACATGCATGCTAGTGGGCTGTAACAATCGTTTTACCATAAATCACAATGTTCTTCACAACACGACCCTGACAGTGTTTCTGTCTTATTTGGGTATTACTCCTACGATAACTGCTATTTATAATTGATTAGACTTAAAAAAACTCAATGCCACATTTTTGAGAATATGTATTTTTGGAAAATTCTGTTACTTCAGCTGGAAAATGGAAACCTAGATGCTGTCGGAATGACAACAGTGTATTTTGTAAGTAGGAAATGGGATTACTCACAGAAAATTTCCCCATGATAAGATTTGCAGAGTGATTACCAAACTCAAACTGGAAACCTTAATGTAAAAATATAAATTCTAACTTTGGCATATTCAGAAAATCCACTTCCTTCTGAAGCTTGCTGAAGCTGATTGGTTGCTTCATTGACCAGTCACTCTTCATGGAAACACAGCTGGGTGCACGTGATCTTGCTCTCTCCAACATGACACTGTGGACAATGAGAGGAAAGATCTTCATTATATAAATATAATTCATATGAGGACAGCGTCTAGTATGCATTCTCATTTGGCTCTCAGCGGAGGCGAACACACTTCTCTCCCTCCCTTTATCTTTCCTGCTTTGCTCCTATCGTCTCGTCCAGTCTACTGTCTTACTGTCTATACTTGAGAGACTCTCTCAGCCCTGCTTTCCAAAACTAAGAAAATCACGGATTTGATCAACTGGTCTCTCAACGCAATTGATACCATCTTCTCGACAAGAAGCACAGGTTCGGGGGAACCTGATAGTCATGCAGGGACGTACACAGCTGGCTACACGATGGACGGATGGGAGAAGTGGAGGGTCGTGTGTCTGGCAGCTCTGTCCATGGAGGACATCAAAGACATTTCCCTATTTGGAACGATGATTACAGGTCTGATGCTGATTGGATTAGGCACTTCCCTGGTTTATCGAAGACTGAAGAAAACGGTGACAGCCGCTCAAAGCCCCACTAGGCTGGCCACAATGATTGATGGAGTTGGTAGAGCTGTTGGCACTCAGACTGTGACTATAGATCGTAAATTGGATACCATCACTGTGACTATTGATTGCAAATTAGAAAACATCATGGAGAAACTCACGGCTCTGCAAAAGATTTTGGATGGCAGAGACCAGCGTGGACATTAGAGGAGCTGTGAAATTACAGCTTCTCGCCCAAAAACCAAACAATCCTATTCTATCTGCTTTTGGCTCCCCCCCTTGCCCAAGGCTGCTGCTGAATTAACAACTCCCCCAGAAGAACAAGGCAGTGAGTCTCTCTTGCATTGCTCTCCCCCAACCCCCAAGGACACCCAACCCCCATCCCACACCTTCGTGCTTCATACCCCCAGCATGAACAGGCGGGTCTGTGACCAGCGTCTCTATGGCTGCAGGACCGGATGGCTGTCTGTCTATGCTGGGCTACCTCCACCTCCCCATTTCCCTCCCCTGTTGCAAGTCACGGCTTTTTATGTTATAAGGTGTAGTGACCATGTGCTTATGTTGCTGAGGTGTTTTTTTGTACTGTACAGTCTGGGGGCTGTTCTTTTATTCTTCTCCTCTCTCCTCATGTAATCCTGTTTTCTTTTTTCCTATATCCCCCGTCTTCCTGACCTGTCTACCCCCTATAATGTGATGTGTGTATATGTATGGTCAGGTTGATGGCCTAATTTTTCGCTGGTACTTGTGACTATTAACATGGTGAATTGCAGCAGCAATGAAGGGATTTCATCATCATCGTCACATTAAATCTTCAGCTGTTTAGCCTTCTGCTCTGCCTTCCTGTATTTGTTATGTTGTGAAGCTCTTGATGCAAACATGCTTGTTTACAGATAGCTTTAATGTGAAATGAACTCTCATCTAAAATTAAGATTCCAATGCAATATGTCCAAAACAATTAGTATTAGTGTTGCAACTTCTGTTGCTAGACTTGCCTCTTGTTGCTTTTTTCTTGTTCATTGATGTATTTGTTTATATATTAATGTTTGTTTCCGCTCCATTTTATCAGTATTTGTGACCATTTTTGATAGGATAGATGATCTGTTGCCTCTAGTATAAAAGAACTGGCTGACTGTGGAAGAAAAAGGAGGAGGAAGAAGATGTCGAGGTCTTTTTATTAATCTACATGCATTAACGTGTTCCACACTGTGACAGCCCTACCTAGGAACCCTGTATGCTTTTATATTATGGCTTGACTATAGACCCAAAGAGACATGCAGCTAGTGGGCTGTAACAATCATTCTGCCATAAATCACAATGTTCTTCACCACACAACCCTGACAGTGTTCCTGTCTTATTCGGGTATTACTCCTATGATCATTGCTGTTTATAATTCATTAGACTTTAAGAAAAATTCAATGCCACATTTTTGAGAATATGGATTTTTGGAACATACTGTCACTTCAGCTGGGAAATGCAGACCTAGATGCTTTTGGAACTGTACAAAACTGTATTCCGTAAGTGGGAACACCATAAAATTAACCTCAAATGGGATGCTGCACGATAAATTTCACAATAGTTCCCCATGATAAGTTTTCCAGAGCTATTACCAGACTCCTACTGGAAATCTTTGTGTAAAAATTAGTGCTGTCAAACGACTCAAATTTTTAATCAGATTAATTAAATTGCTGTGGATTAATTTTAATTAATCATGATTAAATATTGTTAATTTTTTTATCAATATCAATTGCATTTCATTTTGCATGAGCAAACAGACTAAAAAAAAAGGGATTATATATGCACTTAACATGTTTATTGAACATCTTGAACACGAGTCGGATGCATTCCACCTGTCACAGAAGTGCAGTACCATGGACCCATATCAAAAAGCAAGATTTTTTGCTTAGCCGGACAACTTGTTGGATTTAAGGTACCTCAGTTTAAATGGTCTTTATCTTAGTTCAGTTACAGTTAGCCTGAACGACTGTAAATCCAACAAATAATCTGACTAATAATGAAATCTTATTCTATCGCAGTTAATTGCCATTGTTATCAATATATCAGTTGATAGCACATTACGTGCGGTGCTTCATGTATAAAACTCCGTAGCAACATGTCCATAGGATAAGCTGGACGGTATAGTGTGTGCGACCGATTTATGAGAAGTAGCACTTAAACAGTATAAAACTACCACTTTCCTTTCTGTTTATAAAAGACGCAGCCATCTTGGATTTAAGCAACTGCTGTTCCAAGATATTTCTCGCATCTCCGAGAAACGGGACTGCGCATGTTGTCACTTCCGGCTTCAATACTCAGAATCCAATTTGGAATCCGAGTTCCGAGGGCAAATGGAATGCACCAAAACTGCTCAAATTCGGTTGACAGAGACATTTCAGTGATTTTTGAGTCATTCTGCACTGCAGATGGGTTAATTGGGTTAAAAAATTTAATCAGATTAATCATGATGATGGATTAATCCACGTTAACCTGTTAATTTTGACAGCCCTAGTAAAAATATAAATTATAATTTTAGAATATTCAGAAAATCCACTTCCTTCCCAAAGATGTCTTTAAAAATTGATGCAGCAGCTCTAGGTGGCGACAGAGGACAACGTCCAGGGAATACAATTAAATGCAGATTTACCAATAAGATGATGGACAAGGTCCCTTGCTGAAGCTGATTGGTTGCTTCATTGACCAGTGACTCTTCATAGAAACACAGCTGGGTGTACGTGATCTTGCTCTCTCCAACATGACACTGTGGACAGTGAGAGGAAAGATCCTCATTATTTAAATATCATTCATATGTCGACAGCGTCACATTAAATCTTCAGCTGTTTAGCCCTCTTCTCTGCCTTCATGTACTTTGATATGCTATGAAGCTCTTGATGCAAACATGCTTGTTTACAGTTAGAAATAAATTCTCATGTAAAATTAAGATTCTAATGCGAAACATTTAGTGTCAGTGTTGCAGCTTCTGTTGCTAGACTTGCCTGTTGTTTTTTTTCATGTTTATTGATTTATTTGTTTATATATTAATTTGTTTGTTTCCCCTCTACTTCATCAGTATTTGTGACCATATTTGATAGGATGGATGATCTGTTGGTTGCTTCTAGTATAAAAGAACTGGCTGATTGTGGAAGAAAAAGAAAAAAAGTAGATGCGGAGGTCTTTTTATTGATCTACACATATTACCGTACTCCACACTGAGCCAGCCATAGCAAGGAACCCTTTCTGCCTTTATATTATGGCCTGACTATAGACCCAAAGAGACATGCATGCTAGTAGGCTGTAACAATTGTTTTACTATAAATCATTATTTCTGTTCCTTTTATTCCTGTGATCACTGTCATTTTACATAATTGATACTCATTAGAATTAAAAATACTCAATGCCACATATTTGAGAATATCTATTTTCAGCAAATACTGTCACTTCAGCTAGTCAATATAAACATAGATTCACAGCAACGACAATTTATTCCCATGGGGGGTTCATAAATTTAGCCTTAAATGGGGTTCCCTACAATATATTTTGCAGAGTTCCTAATAGTCTACAAAGTCTCAAGAAAGTATATTAAGATAAAACTGATTACTCTCTCTCTCTCGCAAATGCGGGAAAGATGTTTTAATTTCTGTTCGTAAAGCAGTACAAACACACAGATTCTGCCTTACCTTACAATTCCCTTTGTTTGACACTCCACAGGGGGGGTCATTTCAGAAGCAGCTCCCCTCATTTTTGTATCAATCCAGACCGGATGACTCCTGTTGGAGCCTCTGTGAACACAAAAGGTTTAAGTGTATGTATAACTTATTTATTCATAATATTAACTACCATACATGATGTAGTATTAAGCTATTACTTATGTATTAATTAACCACAAACTAAGTGTTTCAAGCTGATATGTTTGTTCATCATTACTGAATTGTGATGCATCATTTATGCAGTTACTATGGAAGCCCTGAAGGGCAAAACACACCAGCAAAAGCGAAAACACTACAACATTAACGGCACTGAAAACGGAAAGGGTATGTACCCACTGGTCATCACGTGCTTGTTACTGATTGGTCAGGGAGCCTGTCAATCAGTGTACCGTTACCTTACATGGGTAATAAGGGGTAATACATCAAGAAAGGGAAAATGTTTTGCCCATACTATGGGGGGTTGTTGGGGTCTTTATTAAGGTGTACATTGTGCTTGAAGACATGCTTGCATTACACGAGCATGCGGAATGAAGTGGCTCTTGGTGATTATGAACATGCAACACGAACCTACTTTTCCTGAAATTGAAAATGTACATTCGGAACGAGGTCACGCATACTATGCATCAGGGATCCTTATATGTTGATCGCGATCTACTGGTCGATTGCAAGGGTAGAGTGGGTAGATTGCACTCCAGTTTATTTCTACTGAATTTAAAAAGGTTTGCTGATGTGTTTTCATTTTTGCTGGTGTGTTTTTGAATTTGCTGGTGTGTTTTCGCTTTTGCTCGTGTGTTTTTGCTTTTGCTGATGTGTTTTCATTTTTGCTGGTGTGTTTTTGAATTTGCTGATGTGTTTTGCCCTTCAGGGCTTCCGTAAGTTACTATATCTGTTACTATCTATGTTATTTCTCTAAAAATTAGTGAACTACTCAAGGAACTACTGAGGGAACATGTAATGAATAACACAAGTGAAATACTGATGTCATGTCTGTTCGTCATTAATGAATCACAACAGATCTTTTCTTAAGTAGTGACTATATTTCTTGATGATTTATTCATGATTTGTACTTCAGTAGGAACCGAGGTGCATGTCCCCTCAAGTACAGTGTTACCGTAAAATCTTACTTAGCAATATAAAATATCTTTATATTATTCCAGGATCTTATTCCTATGCAGTAGGAAATTGAAGAAGAGGGTACAGGCATGGTGGAGTGGGTGGAGAAGAGTGAGCGGAATGATGTGTGACAGAATGGTATCTGCAGGGGAATGTCTTGTGTTTGTTTACATGTATATTTACCTTTGATCTGTAGGAAAAGGTCCCTCACTGAAGCTGATTGGTTCCTCCATTGACCAGTCACTCCTCATGGAGAAACAGCTGGGTACAGATGAGCCTGATCTCTCCATCAGGACACTGTGGACAGTGAGAGGAAAAATCCTCATTAAATAAATATAATTCATATACTGTACATGTAACCTTTTAACAAAGTTAATTCACGGTCGCGATAGCAGTTTACTACCAGGTCCAGATTTATTAAACAAAACAAATAAATTCTAGACTGAAATGCATCTTCTTTCTCACTTTAAAAAAATAAATAAAATAAAATAAACACTTAAATTAGCACTTACTTTGCCCGTCAATGCGGATGTAGACCAGTATGCTTCAATACAAATACAAGCAAATGCAAAAGTTCAAATGACGATATAGAATCTGCACATACGTTACATAAACATGGGTAGACCTGAAAAACAAATGAGTCATTCACCTTAGTTGACCTTGTAAAGAGCAACTGGTGACTTGTCCAGAGAATGGAGAACAAAAAAAAAATAATTCCGTTCAAGAATTGTCCAAAGAAAAAAATTTGTTGCACAAGACGCTGGCCAGCAAAATAAAAATTATATGCGAGTTGCAGATTACCTCATGAAATGGGAAGAAGGAAGCAGGAGGGAAATGTATACTTTTGTCTTGGAATGGTCCAAAACCCAATTGACGGTAGACAGGAAAATCCTCTTCTTTTACAAGCGGGAAAATATATTGTCACTGAAAATGCGACAGGCGAGGAGCAGAGCACGCAGACAGAGCGCACACATACACTGCCTCTGTTGCAGGCATATATATATATTTCTACCTACGAAAAGCCCGCAAATTCCCTACTAAGAGAACTATGGTAACCAGCCACCAACCCCATTTTTGGCACTGTCGTATTTCTTAAAGTGCAATGCAATGCAATTTTATTTATATAGCGCATTATCACAACATTACATTGTCTCAATGCGCTTTACATTTCT
>JABFEA020000085.1:12807295-12825318 GCA_019775915.2 Cyphomyrus plagiostoma
CCCCCCCCCCCCCCCCCCCCTGCCGCGCCCCCCCCGGCGGCGCGCGGCCCCCCCCCCCCCCCCCCCCCCCCCTCTGGGTACTTCCGTTTCCTCTCACAGTTTCAAAACATGCAGTTAAGTGAATTAGCGAAAATGCCCACTGTGATGGAGCAGCTTCTGTCTGGAGAATGAGGCTTGCTGGTGGGCTGCTAGCTAACTGTGATGGGATAACTGGGGTATTGAGATGGACATCCAACCCACCCCTCATGTCAGGAAGGGAAAAGTCTTTGCCTTGTATCCTAGTATAATTCTAGACCTATTTCTTATTTTGTTGTCAGTGTTCCTGCTAGCAGTGTTCCTGCTAGACGTGATCCTGCTAGACGTGTTCCTGCTAGCAGTGTTCCTGCTAGACGTACAACAAACAAAGAGACAAGTTTGGCTGTATGTGGTTGTTCTTCTGCTAGTCTGCTGTCTAGCCAACTAACCACCAAACCATAACTAGTTAAAGAAGTTCTTCCTGATAACCTAGGTACCGTGTGGTTAATAAGACAAGCACTTTGCACATCATCAGGCATTATTACGCCTATGTGAAAGACTTTGCCGTATTTCCTGTGAATTTCCAATTTCGTGGAGGCAAGTTATTAGCCAGTTAGCAAAGCCACAGTAGTTCCATCTATATATTACTACATCAGAGCTGAAACTTTACTCTATCACTTCTGCATGCATCTATGCCATAAGAATGAACATGCATCCTGAGAGTAACAGTAAGCTCACGCAATAAAGCGCCACAAGTGCTTCTTTATCAAGTGGCATGACTGACGGGCTGGACTGACGTACATTATGCCAGCTTGAATGTCCAGTGGCACCCTCCCATAGACCACAGCAAGTCATACTGGGGATATTTGATTGTGGTAGATGACTGATGGAATGTCTCTCATCTACTGTGTAGCACAAATATGAAACCAAGACGGGAGATATTGAGCAGCCCTAACAGCAGAGACTGGGTTTAACGTCCTGATATGGAAGGTGCACCTTCAGGCTGGAGAGGGGGGCAGTGTGGGCAGGGCAAGAGAGGCCGTGTTAGCTCTGGGGTACTTCTGCACCTTCACCCCCAGAAAGTCCAGGCCTTGGAGAGCTGAGGGTGAAGCTAAGTGAGATCTTCCATCTGCTGGAGCTCTCCCGTCAGCACGACCAGGAGGTGCAGCAGATCGTCCAGCGTCACGTGACCAAAGCTCTGGACTGGCTCAGAGGTATGGCCGCCGGACTCAGCTGGATGTTGGGGGCAGCTAGGAACGACTCGGCCAAGTCAGAAAACATCTTCTGTGTGACGCCTGACCCCTGACAGACACTGGGCTGGGACCACAACCATCTTAGAACAAGCAACAGTCAGCTGATGAGAACAGTACTGATGGTGACAAAGAAGACCGTGGATGATGGTGGTTATGATGTTGTAATGATGACTATAATGGGATTATGGTGATGACAGTTAATGATAATAATCACAACAAAGATAATATTGAACTCAATAGTAACATTAATCCTGGTCTTACCCACAGAAGGACTAATATCAGAATGATGATGCTCTTGGAACGATGACTGTAATGTTGACCGCAGAAATGACCACAGTCCTTATGATGTCACTCAGGTGCTGCAGATGGGTGGTGACGCCTCAGGTGGAGGCACCATAGTGGAGGTGAACATCCTGAACTCCCCACACTCTCCCTTGTGATGCCAGCAGAGCTGGAGCTCCAGGATCCTGCCTTCATTCAATATGTGGCCCAGGAAGCCATGTACAAGCGAATGGTCAGGTTAGGGTTAGGGTTAGGCTTAGGGTTAGGGTTAGGCTTAGGGTTATGGTTCGGGTTAGGGTTTGGGTTAATGCTCTGTAAGGGCCAAGGCTGAGATTGGGGAGAGAAGCCCAAACCTGAGAGCCCAGGCCAATCGCTGCTCTCTGACCTGAGTCGCCACTCCCTGGTACCCGCAGGCCTGAACAAAACGTCACCTGCTGGCTCATCACCCTGGTGCTCCCTGGGCCGACAGGCACTTAAGCTATGTTGGATTTAAGATCACAGTCCACTGAAGCAGCATGGGAACTGCTTTGATCTGGAAATCCCTATCAGTCAGCTTAAGCAAATGGGCTAACGGCATGCCAGTCGGCAGGTGTTCAGTCATAAAATACCCACCAGAAACCTTCTGATTTTTCAAATGGGGCTTTTCTTGATTGGCCTGGCTGCCTTCCACAGTCCAAAGGCACGTCAGTAAACAGCCTGCCCATCATCCTGGGCCCCCCCTGTCCTTACTTCCAAGCATGAGCTCCAGGTCCACTACAACCCTGTATTAAATAAATACTTATGTGAGGCGAATGGATGTTTTATCAAAAACAAAAATGAGAAAAGATCATCTGAGAGTGACCAGGGAGAATCTAAATGTCATAGCTTTTATGATGATTGTCTAATAATTCTTTACCCAGGGGCAACACAGTGGCCTCACACCTCTGGGTGCAGTGGTTAGCACTGTCGCCTCACAGCTCGGGAAGTCCCTGCCAGGGTTCCATGTGTGTGGAGTTCTCCCCATGTCAGTGTGGGGTTTTCTAAGTGGAGTGGCCAAATTGTAAATGGTGTGTGAGTGTGCCCTGTGATGGGTTGGTGCCCTGTGATGGGTTGGTGCCCTGTGATGGGTTGGTGCCCTGTCCTTGGTTGACCCACCCCCCCGCCACCGCCCCCCCGTGGTCCTGGATATGATAAGTGGTTTTGAAAAATGAATGGATGGACGGATGGATGGACATCTGTACCCAAAGTATTGGGACAGGAGCCTGTACTCCAAAACTGAATAGCCTTCAGAACAGCTGAAGGTCACCCTTGGATTGAAACATACGACACATATAACCTTACATTTATACTTAGGCGGCATCTCTTTGCAGACAAGATGACGTCTGATGAAACAGCATCTGATGAAGATGCTCCAGCTTTCCCCAGCTAGTAGCACCACCTAGGGCTTCTGCTGATCTGAGATCAGTTGATCAGACCTGCTGGGCCTGGCCTACACCAACAGGCCTCGCAGCTGTGAAATCACCGGCTCCCCAGCTTTGAGTTGGCATGTAGTACCACCTAGGGCTTCTGCTGATCTGAGATCAGTTGGTCAGACCTGCTGAGCCTGGCCTACACCAACAGGCCTCACAGCTGTGAAATCACCGGCTCCCCAGCTTTGAGTTGGCATGTAGTACCACCTAGAGCTTCTGCTGATCTGAGATCAGTTGGTCAGACCTGCTGAGCCTGGCCTACACCAACAGGCCTCACAGCTGTGAAATCACCGGCTCCCCAGCTTTGAGTTGGCATGTAGTACCACCTAGAGCTTCTGCTGATCTGAGATCAGTTGGTCAGACCTGCTGAGCCTGGCTTACACCAAAAGGCCTCGCAGCTGTGAAATCACGGGCTCCCCAGCTTTGAGTTTGACAAAACCTCAAAAATTGGCATCCTTGATTTTCACTATTAACATTTTCTATATCAGCATGTAAAATAAACAGTTATTGATTTGCAGTTGACTGAGTTGATGTCATGTGTAATGTATTCCGCTGGCCAAATGGGTAATGATTCTGATTTGCAAATATATATAGACTTTTATGATTTTTCCCCATAATTTCTGAGCACCATAAATAAACTGTGAAGAATAAAATCTGGACATTTAATTTTGTACTTGGTGGAATGTTATCCTAGTTTGAGATATTAAAATGTGTTTATTTTTTCCCTAGCACAGTAATTACATATGGAAGCCTAATCGCGTTAATATGATACTTAGTTCACACTAGTAACCGAAGGCGTTTTCACACCAAAGTTCAGGAACCTGGTCCATAGGCTGTCTCGACCTGGAACTTCTGCACCTCTTGGCCACTTTGGTGTGCCACTTTCACACCACACAACAGGAACTGAGACCTCTATGCTAAATAAGCATGGGAGATGCAAAAAGTTCGTAGGTTAAACTTCACACATAATTTCATACGAAACTACATCGGTATGCCAAAACAGTGGAGGATAAAGAAGTCGTTTTGTTACGCCTAGTTGTTTGTTATAGAGGGAATCGATGGCGATCAAAACAGGACACAGTCTTTTATTTATATTTTACTTAAATAACCTGCGATATGTTCATGATTCTTATTAAACCTGGCTGCCAGATCTTTCATTTTCCAATAACAATGTAATGTTATCCCGATAATAAAAAGTGCGAAAAATACGGAGACGCAAGCAAAAATGTATTAATTGATGCATTAAATTATGGAACAAAAATAATTCCATCTGCTCAATATTTGCTCCGCTAAATCTGTTTTTTCTGCACTTCAGCATAACTTCCATGTTAGCGCCAGTGTTTGTGGTCAATTCGTCGGCAAGCTACTGCTGTAAGCGCTCCTTAGAAGTTTGTGTTCAAACAAAAAGTACGTAGGCTGCATCCAAAATCATGCACTACGCACCACCCACCTAAATGAGGAAAAAGGACACACTATGGCAAAGGTCACTTAGTGCGTTTCCTTAGTGCGTAGGTATGAATCCGCGCACCACTTTGCGGACACAGGTCGTTACCTTTGAACTGCTATAATTTGACCTTTACTGACGAACGTCCTGCATAACAAGAAGTACCGAACAAACCTCGGAAGTCATGTCTACGACTGTGATTGAAAAGTTAATGTGGCTTTTTATAATTGATCAAACATTTCAATATCAGCAGGCGGCATGATGGGGCAGTGGGTACCACTAATTTCCAGGGGCGTCAATAGGGGTATTTATGACACACACACACAAACAAGTAAATGTACACTCATACTATGCTTTGCAATTCAACATCATTTCTAAAATTACCGTACTATTTCCCATGTTTTAATATTATAAAAGCAAAGCCTTGACAAAAGATCGGGCGCAGCGTCGTGAAACACTGACGTAGGACTGAACTGTGTAACGCTGCGCTGCTGTCCAGGTGTAATGAATACGTCCGTCCGTAGGTGATAAAACATTTCGATCTAAAATTGTGCGTGAAACTAAACAACGGCCACTTTGTGAGACTTGACGTTATTAAGCTACGGCCAAGCCCTCTGCACATGTTTTGCGAGTGCGCGAATACCGACTTTACGGTAGTAAATTTATTCGCTGAAGTCTTTGTAATAAGGCATAATATGTATTAACTTCCAGTTGTTTTTTTAAATCAGTCAAACAGCCACACATAGTTTCAACTAATTCCGCTCTGGTCGTTTTAACCTAAATACTACACAGGGTGATAACCAGTATACGCATACACCTCTGATGCCGTATCTTTGTAATCATGCACAATATGATTGTAATTCCAGCACCGTTTTATTCTAATAGACCAGCCACATCTCCGCACAAAGTGTTAACCAGCTCAATGGTGGAAATTAGGGGTTATGGACATTCAAACATATATATTGTAGAATTGGTGGAATCTTTGTGCGGCTTCTCATAAAACAACATTTTCAGTTAGAAATGGGAGACCGATTATGCCTATAGTTAGACATAGATTAGCGAATTAATTTGTTACCGTAAAATCCGTAGATTACGCGCAATACAAACTGCGTGCGGAAGGCTTGACCGCAGTACCAAACCCGCTTCCAGCGGTACAGGCTAGAGCTTTTAACAGAGAAGCATTGCGGTAATAGCTTTCACTAATTCTGTCCAGATCAGGTTGAACAATGCATGCAGATCTTCAATGGACTATGCCAAAAGCTTCCCGAATATCCTCTAGGGACGGTGAAGTCATCGGTGGTTTCACTCTAAGCTTTTACTGCTATTTGGAACATAACTTTGTTTACAAACAACTTGCAAATGTGTTGGGCACATTGGCCGTACATCAAAACCGGAAAACCAAAGATATAGTTACAGTAAGCATTTTACTGGGTGACTCACAGGTTGTCAGTAATGGCGTTATAAATCTTGCTGTCGTGATATAATTCCCCCTTGCTGGACTAATTACCACATCTAGCACCTTACTTTTCAATATTTTATGTGATAATAATGGATCATGGTTTGAAGCACGTTTCCTACCACATTTTTCAGTCAGTACAGTAGCTATACAGTATGAGGAGCTACAACTAGAATCTATAAGCCATAAAGGAGACAAGGCAGAAGTCTGCGACGACATAAAATCGCACTTCATGTATTGGAATAGCTGTGATAACAAAATGATCATTCTGGCTTTGTACAGATAATTCATTGTAAATTATCTCCTTAATACATATTCTGCTTAAAAAGTATTCGTTGATCTTGCGTTCCAACCGGTGCCCCGGTACATGGAAAGATTAACAAAGAATACAGCGTCCCAGGAATAGGTAAAAGTCATTTCACAAAAGGATTCGTCTTTAATAAGTGACGACAAATACCTGTGTGAAGACGGATCCTGTTTGGCGATTCAGCACAATGCAAATTTCCTGGTTCGAGACCTGCTAAGACGTGAAATCGCTTGATCGGAGTATAATGGATTCTACATTTGGCAACTAGCTAACGTTGCGTGTCTTCATATATTATATATTGCGTTCAATTACCATTTCCCTAAGTAAACAATTTTAGGGCAGTGTTCAAGATTAATAATTCTGTCAATGACTGTCGATGAATACATTAGGAATACTTTCCAGTCACCGGGATATTACTGTGCATGGGCAAACAGTCTTAAACACACTCTTCACAACTTTACCAGCCCCGTACCCTAAATATTGATTACTATCTTTGATTTTTAATATATAACGAAGTGTAATGAGCTCTAATGACAGTTGTTTTGAAAAGGGAAAGTGAATATCCAGATAAACGCACAAAATACAAATACATTTTGCTTGCCAACTAAAAGCGCAGATCTTAGTCATTAATTAAACGATCCTACGGAGAAAATAAAAATATTAGTTTCACCGAAGAAGTACCGTTGATGGACTTCTAAACATCTTGTAGGATGCATGATTGAACTAGACCTGCTATCTTGAACCAAAGTTTAAGCAAAGGGAATAAATGAAACAAGAACGATGCGTCTTCACTACAGGCACATTGGATGGCAACTTGCTACCGGCCGCGCCACTTTCCAGCTAATTTAATCGGATGCCTGCGCTTACCTCTTCTGGGAGTCGATTACGCACAGGGAAAGCAGACAGATAAAATTTCATATAATCATTGGGTAAGCATGTTTGACTCAGTGTTATCGGAAAGCTGCGTGACGTACAGAGACGCGTTCACGCGGTTCTTTTGTGTTTTGTAATATATCAGAACTATCAATATCACAGTAGGGTATAAATCACACAGCTTCATTTTAACATAATAGTATGCAATACAGAACATGCAAATTCTCTTCAGTGCATTACCAGTCATATACATATTTCATTAATATTCTACATGTTTTCTATATAGTCCTTCCCCTTTCTTGTGAAATTATCAGAATTCTCAGCGCAAAACATATTTGCGTTCGTGTAAGAAATTATTCTTCATGCAATCTGCGAAATACTAATAAATGCTAATAAAATATTTCAATGCACTCTACTTGTGGACAAATACGGCATACCGAAATAGGATTGGAAGAAATTATTGCTTTCGATGCTGTCGTTGTATGTCGTTTTTTAATACAATATTAGACTGACATATTACTAACATACCTCACAATCGTCATTGTTTAAAGAAACTCGGAACAATTCAATAACTTTAACGGCTCGTGCATGCTGGCATTCTAACATATGGCTAAAATTGCAAAAAATAAAAACACGTAATTTTATTTATTTATTTCATAATACGATTGAGATTTACTTAAAAATATAAATACAGACTGAACTGCAACAATTTCTAAGTATTGAGGATTTTTTTCCACCGACTGTATTTATAGATTTATAGCAGCCTATTAACGCATATATGTGCGCGTTCACGAGTGTGTGCGTGTAGCAGAGCTGGGCTGGGATTTAAAATCGGCCCTTGAGTTTGGAAAGGTCCACCGCAGTAACTTTTGCACACCGGCCGGGGGGAATAATTTCCCGGTCCACATACATAGCGGCCCACTGGGAAAATGCCCGGCATGCCTGATGGGCAGTGCCATGCCGCGTGGGGTCAAATGTGTAGGCCTGAGTATAACTCAGCAGTCACGTGAGCGAATATAAATACGCGAATATATACGCAAAAGTCATGTATGATGGCAGAAGAAAAGGAAATTGGATTTTTCAGTAACCACTTGATGGCACTGTACGCTTACGTGTTTGGCAAAGGGTGTAGATGTTTACGTCACATCATGAGCATCAAAATGCGTTAATAAAAAAGTTTCAATAAGAACACGGATTTCTTTAATGTCCGTCATACGACGTCAGACAAAATCTTGGTGTGAATCATATGCAGCTTTTCACTGTTATTTCTCTAAATCAAATCTTTTATTATAAGTAAATAATTGCACTATACTTTTGTTTCCATTATGTTTAATTAATATTCAGACAACAGTTAAATGAACTATACAGGATACTTTCATTCTTATATTAATCTCAATCCATTAGGATTAGGATCGTTATGAATAATAATTAATTGCAAACAAAAAGTCATATGTGGGTTTCATAAGAAAAATGACAAAAATATCAATAATCATATTTTACAACACAAGTAATATTAAGTTGTATCATTGTGGTTAATACCTTTTACTTACAGAAAAGAAAATGTTGTTTCCACCTGTCAATCTTATCTATGCACATACATATAAATTTGTGCACATAAAGTGTAATAACAGCGGAGTCGAAACAGACGTGCACACTGGAAGCTCGAGCGCTCAAGAAAAGCTATGGAATAAATCAACGAGATAAATATGTTGACGGACCATTAAAAGTTAATTGTTATTAAAGGTCACTAAAATCGCCCACAGTTTGACCACAATGTCATACGTGGAATTTCAGAAAGGTGCATTTTTTGTCTGAAAATTAAGTTTTGAACTAAACTTCAGCAAGAGGCGAGTTGCTCTTACTGATTCGATGAGGAAGGAACTGTACTATTATATTCCGGGAGGAAGGGTTGATGACGTCTGTAGCATCCTTAATGTGACTTATTGAAAAAAGCCCAGCCACGGGATGCATGGATAAAAATCCGACGGAATCAGTGCAGAGAACAAAAACTTCAGATAAAGATATGTAGACAAATGTTTACATTGCTTTTCAGAGAGCCGTGTTTGCACAGAAACCTGTCGATTGCATTTTATTTAAATACGTGGAGAAAACCGTCGGACACAAACGAAGGCGGCAGCGGCGCTTTGGAGAAGATTTTCTGCGAGAAAGATTTTATCACAGTAGAGTAGCCTAAGCCTCGCCCGGATCCACCTTTCAGGCTGCCGACTCGGCAATAGGTATGTGCCAAGCGACTCGGTCCGCAAAGGCGGATTAAATGGAGATTTCCCGTTGAAGAAACTTCAGCAGAACACAGGATACTCTACACCCGAAGATTTTATTTTTATTTTATGCCCGTTTTACTTTTCAATTCAACGGAGACAGACGCACCTGTATAGAATCCATGAAACTTTTTAAGAGCAAAGATAACATTCGTGGCTTAATTATCTCCAAACGATCTCCTTTTTCTACTTAAGCGACTCATTTGTTGCGTAGATTATTTATCAAGTGTGTGTCGTAGGTCCGATGAGAAATAGTTGCAGATTATTTTACAATTTCTGCGTTTCTGATAATTGAATTAACTATGAATAATAATGCAAGAAAACATGAATATGCAGAATTTAGTTATCCATATTTAACTCTCTGGTATTTTTTTCGCAGAATGACCATGTCCAGTAAGGCTACTTTAGCATTACTAATCTACGGAATCATAACGCAGTACAGCGCCTTATGTTCACCAGCTGGGCTTCAGTACCCTAAGATTAGGTACGTAAACATGGACGATCCCTCCTTTGCTTCCCTTTCAGCGTTTTACCATGGGTTCTTTGTCTATGTTTTTAAACGCATGACTAAATTGTGACGTAGAATGCAACAAGAGTTAAATAACGTAGGCTATAATGTTATGTCAGAAAACAAAGCAAAAGTAATCAGGCAGTCATTAATAGATTACGGCAGAACGATCTGAGGTTGATAAATGTGTGATAGATTGATTCTAATTCTAAATGTGAGCATGTAAAGAGAACTTTAAAAAACGAAAACGAAAAAAAAAACGAAAAATCATATTCGACTGAAAATGCGACTTTGTCGAAACCTGATTGAAAGGATGCCTTCGGAATATAAGATGACTATTCGGTGAATATAAATCGCCTGGATTTCACCATGGACATTGAACTGTGAGTGAGTGTTAGTCAAGGAACCATCCTCTCTTAGGTAGGGTTGTGTTGTCAACGTGAAGACGCGACTGTGAAGTGTTGCGTTACATTATGGTTTTATAATCACAGGTTACCCGTCATAATTTTAATCTATATAAAAATAAACGTCCATTATGTCATCATGTGTCGTCAAGATCTGTAAGCTACACGGTGTATGTTTTAAAAGGAAGCTTATTATTATAATGGTACTCGGCCTTTTGGTCCAGAGTAGATTAGCACAATTGGTGAATCAATTGATGCGAACTGGTTACAAATATTGGAATGACTTTTTATATCATTTTCGTTCTTTCTCTCTTTTTTTCTAGCATGCGTTTTAACCTTGGTGCATTGAAGTAAGATGCAAATCTAAACAATTTCTTTTGATTATTTATGTTGAAAAGTTTACATTAAATCTGCTTGAATTTTTTTTTTTGACAAATATGTTTTTCTTTCAGGAATCAAGCCTTATTAAAAACAAGTTTGTGATTTCTTATTTCAGACTTGAAAACGAAGTGTATGACGAAGACGGAAACTCGCTAACAGACTGGGCTTTTGGTACAGATGAAATGGCGATACGGAGCTCCCCCTATTTCCTAGATGACCTTTACACGCTGTACTACTCACCTGAGAAAAGGTAATTTGGCCCACTTTATCACAATCCTCCTGTTTAGGCCTGTTTGAATTATTTTAATTTTCAGGGCATTCTGGTTATTGTTTGTTTTAGCCTAGGTTTAAACGTAATTCAAGTTAACAAGTAGGCTGGACAAATCATCCTAGAATAGATCATTGGGAGGAATCAAAAGAGAGGTAGAGAAATTAAAGGAGGTAGACGCAGGGTAAGAACACCGTAGACGTGTATATCAGACGCAAATACTTTAACCTGGCTACGGGATGCCGCTAGGATGCCTTCCTCGAGGTCTGCCGGCTTCCCAGAGCGGAGCTGCTAGCAGAGGGGATATTTACTAAAGCATTACGGACGATCTGGGTTCAGTTATCAGCGAGGAAATAGCTGCATTCTTTGATGACGAATCGTGCAGGGTAAGGAGATTTAGCGTCTCTCCTGGCCGTTCGTATTATCACAATAGGGATGGACTGCGGAGACATTATTTCATATGACAGCATTTCATCACGTATCGGCTTTGCGGAGGATGGCCGGGAGATTTTTCCTTTATCCCGCTTCTGAAGATTCATTCGGCGCGTTTCAATCTAATTAGCGGTCAATTATTTATTTATTATTTAAAAAAACAGAGACACTAGGTACTTTTTTTGCAAAAATAAAAAGAGGATAGATGCCTTTGCTTTTTTAAATCAGCGATCGTAGTGTAATTGGACGAGTGCGTTAAAGGAGTACTATGAATTATTTATATTAGTTTAATAGTTTAAAGAGTTCAGTCGTTCTTCCAGATCACTCGCTGCTTCTCTGACATCACAAAAAGGTTTGTTATTCGCCTTTCTAACAAAGTGCCATCCGTCGGCGGGTTTATTTATGCACTGTATTCAAGTTTGCCGAAAGTGTACTGGGAAGAGGGTGGTGACACTGTATAATCACATTTCAGGGAGGTCAGCGATACGGAAGACGATTCAGAGCCGCTCTCCAAAAGGCACTCGGATGGGATCTTCACGGACAGTTACAGCCGGTACCGAAAGCAAATGGCAGTCAAGAAGTATCTGGCAGCCGTCTTGGGGAGAAGGTATAGACAGAAATTTCGCAACAAAGGACGCCGCTTCTCTTACTTGTAGCGCTTATTAACCAAACTGTCCTGTGTATAATCCCTGAAATCAACCAACAACCCGCGGATCGCTTCCTGTGTTCTCTAAACATGTATTTATGTATCAAGTAAAGCCATTAAAATACATATTTTAATAATATTATTGTTTTTCATTTGTACAAGAGCACTTGGAACCGCACATATATAGGCCTGATTTGTGAGCTGATATATCTGTAAGTATATAAATGGATGTTTAGTACTAACGTTTGAAATAGGGGAAAGGAACGTACTGTCCATCTTTGAACGTTCTTTGAATATGCAAATTGACTGAAGGAATTGACTTTCAAAAGACAATCGGAACTGAATGTTGCTCTTATTTATTTTTGTAATCGAAATTTGAAAGACTAGTGTTGTCCTTGACAGCATATATGGAGACTTGGCAGAGATTTAGCCGCACTGTGGTTGGTTTGGAATGGCTATTCAGCCTTTTTTTGGCCAAGGAGGGATACTTCTAGAGTAGCTGAGTACAGTAAGTTTAAGCCTTTTCCATAAGTTTTACGCTTTAAGGTCTTTTCTGAGTGCAGGGCCTCTTCCACTTTTCTGAAAGTGGAAATATTACTATAGCCACCTGTATACGCATATTACAGATACATGTTTATGTATCGTCTAAATTGGAGTTAAATAATCACACAAACACTCTTAAATCTTAAAAATGTTTATCATATACATGTTTGTTGCAAGCTCTCCTACATTCTTACATGAAGCCTATAAAAAAGAAAGCAGAATTTTAAAATAGCATTTTGGAATGTTTATTTGTACTTCTTGATGCTTGCACGAGTCAAGATGGAATCTAAGTGTGTTCCTCTCTAGTGCTGTTTGTGTATTTGCCAGATTTTACTAAAGCCTTCAAAGCATTTAACTTTGTGGTGTCTGTCATATCAAAGACGCAAACTGTGTGTACGACAGCTGGAGGGACATTCAAGTCATGAAAACAACGGGGGAAACTGCACTGGTTTAGTTTAGTTTTGGTTGCTGTTAAATCCCTCTACAATTTCCTAAGTATTCTTAAGGTGTTAAATATTCCTCATTCTTTTAATTGTGCCTCATATGTACGAATATGGAAATGTAAAGTGGGAATGGAAGATTAAAACGGTTGTAAAAAGCCACTGATTGGTGCAGCCCCAAAGTACCCAGCATCCTTTGCACTCTTCATTAGCATAATATGGTACATATTTATTTTGAGCATATTTGATTTCATTTTTTTTTAACTTGCTGTCTTATGATCTATGCTCAAACCAAGCCGTTCCAGTAATGGGTTACTGGTGTGACTTACTGGTGGACTTATTTGCCACTTCTGTCTTAGCTTTTTTTTTTTTTTTTTTTAAAAAAAAAGAAGGGTACAAGGGAAAATATGAGTATACCAAGATTTGTTTTATTCTTTATCCCTCTGAGTCTGGGAGCTCATTAGGCTTAGTAAGCACCGCCTGCCAGACAGACAGAGAGGTCACTAGCCCTTTGTCAGACATCAGGCTGGAAGGGCAGACTGTGGTGACATGTTACCGCACGGAGTCAGACAGGCACACCAACACTCCTTTGGTTCAGTGTCCCCTAATTGAGAGCACTGGGTCTGGGGAGACAAAACAAGACAATTTGACTTGTTCCAGTTGAACCAGTTATTTAAAAACCGGCATTTCTCCACTTAAGTTATCATCATCGACAACAATGTTGAGATGACCTCCATTGAAAAAAAGCAGGGGAAGGTAGACACAAGAATTGCCTGAAAGAAACTCCGACAGACTGCCCTTAGGAAGCCACTCGGCAGGACAGACAGACTGCCCTTAGGAAGCCACTCGGGAGGACAGACAGACTGCCCTTAGGAAGTCACTCGGCAGGACAGACAGACTGCCCTTAGGAAGTCACTCGGCTGGACAGACAGACTGCCCTTAGGAAGTCACTCGGCAGGACAGTCAAACTGCCCTTAGGAAGTCACTCGGCAGGACAGACAGACTGCCCTTAGGAAGTCACTCGGCAGGACAGACAGACTGCCCTTAGGAAGCCACTCAGCAGGACAGACAGACTGCCCTTAGGAAGCCACTCGGCAGGACAGACAGACTGCCCTTAGGAAGTCACTCAGCAGGACAGACAGACTGCTCTTAGGATGTCATTTGGGAGGACAGACAGACTGCCCTTAGGAAGCCACTCGGCAGGACAGACAGACTGCCCTTAGGAAGCCACTCGGCAGGGCAGACAGACTGCCCTTAGGAAGTCACTCAGCAGGACAGACAGACTGCTCTTAGGATGTCATTTGGGAGGACAGACAGACTGCCCTTAGGAAGCCACTCGGCAGGACAATATTTCACTGCCCAGCAAAAGAGATTTTACAGAGGAATTGAGGCACTATGCACAGAAGGATGCATGCTCCCCTCTGCCTGCTTGGGTCTGATTTGGCCCGAGCCTGAATCCAGCCCCTCTAACTCTGCCATCCTCCTTCAGGAATGAAACAGGAAGCATCTCGTGGCTTCGGTGCCTTGCTTCAGATTTCAAATGGCCACCGGTCACAGATGGCTATTAAGTGGCCCTACAATGCTGCAGACTCATCAGATCACACTCTGATCTTTCCTTAATCTTTTCAACTTTTTTTTCTCTTTCCGTTTTAAAAGCTGTTATTTTTTTTAATGTTGGCGCGCTGAGCTTAGAGTTTCGCCATGGTTAGGCTGGATGAATGTTATCGCAGTTTCGTGTTAAATGAGAGGATTATAGTAGCTGCTTGCAGAACCCATTGATCACTCCCTATAAAGCCTACTGTGTATATTTTTAATAGTGCCAAAAGCCTTACTGAACACTGAGATTAAAATATACGATATGTGTGACGAAATGAATATCATAGCAAGTGTTACCATCATAATACTATACTACACCCCGTGTGGTGTATATAAATGTTTGAAACGAGTGTTGTAAGATTTGTATGAATAAATTTTGTAAACTACACAGTTTTGTCTAATCTTTGAAGCACATGTCACCATGGGTGAAACATGAAAAGTCAATACAAAGTTCCTCTCATGTGGATGCCCTATAAAAATGTCCCCACATTGGCTGGCTATTGGACATACATACCTAATATTAGTTATTAGTTTTGATCCCTTTCCTAAACGCTTATTACTCCCCCCCCCATTCATGTTCAGTGTGTCTAACTAATCACTTTACCCCCACACATACACACACATCCTTACTAGCACTGGTCCAATTAGATACTAGCAGTTCCCCGCTCTGCACTCGCTGGCCACGGAGTCATTGTGGAGGAACCTTTTTCTTCAGCTGTGAACTTACAAAGGAACCTTTGGCAGCCTGCAGGCAGAGCATCTTCTGGCCCCGATCGCAGGTGTCGATCGCAGGTGCCGATCGCAGGTGTCGATCGCAGGTGCCGATCGCAGGTGTCGATCGCAGGTGCCGATCGCAGGTGCCGATCGCAGGTGCCGAGCTCACATTACCAGGTCTCACTGATACATTAACGTGCTGCACCTGCATTTCCCCCCCCAAAGCCCCACGTCCTGGACCCGGTCCATCCTGAGATAAATAGAAGTTCAATGGTTCCTCTCCTGGGGAGCAGAACAGCACCATTCCGGATCTGTGTGCTTCCCTCCTTTTTGACCATGTTCATTCCAGGCTTGACTTTCTTTGGAAGCTCTAGTGACCCAGGGTGGGGTGAGGGGGGGATTAATTATGTAGCCAACAGGCTCCTAGGCCTGTGGCAGATCCGCCCATAACCCAATCAGGGGGCGTTGCCGAGCAACACGTTCTTGGTAGGATCATCCAGTGTTTCCCTTGGGTCCCCGCTTGGAGTGGCACTGGCCACGCTCCCATTACATTTAACCGTCTAAGCAGCACGTCGGCCAGTTTAAACCAGCCACCGCTTTTTCTTATCTAGACATTGATGCTCCAAAACAGCTTTTATGTAGTGAAATAAATGTGGCAATTTGTGTGCACAAGGAGCTCATTTAAGGTTAAAATAACTGAAGAGGACTGAGAGTTGGAAGAAGCCCCTTGGGGACACTGTGCAGAGTGTTTAATCGACCTGCTTCCCCACAGCAGCTGCACATGCCGACATACGTCTTAGAGAAGTTCTCAGGACTGAGACGTATGACGCACCTGGGTTTGCCAGAAGAAACAAGACGTAGGCAAACACAAACGGACCCGGAACGGAGGATGGGCTGTATCGTCGTATTGACGTATTGTGGTCATAGACGCAGCCTGTCAGCATCCATCCACACGTGGGCTGGGGGTCAGGGGTCAGGCAGCCAGCTCCGGTCCTGCAGAAAGCATTTCCCTCCATTCTGTGGCTTTTAGCCCTTCAATGATTCATCGAGTCAGCCGCCACATCAGACACAGCGTCTGACAGCGAGAACTTCTCACTGAGATGTTTATTCCAGGCTGGTAGTATCTGTGACATGTGCCTCCAGGCCCTGTATGAACGGGTAGCAAATCTTATAGCTATGACATTTCTGAAGTCTAACTGAGAGCTTATGCACTCTACTAGTGGCGTACGACCAGAATTAACAACGGAGTAAAAACTTAGTCCTACACTGACTTTACACCAGCTTAGTCACTGTTGATTGGCTGTGCTTTGACTCTCTTCCAGCTCTTTACTGATTCTACAGTGATCGATTCCAGTTTGACTCTCCACTGACTCTACACCAACTTAGTCACTGTTGATTGGCTGTGCTTTGACTCTCTTCCAGCTCTTTACTGATTCTACAGTGATCGATTCTGGTTTGACTCTGCACTGACTCTAAACCAGCTAAGTCACTGTTGATTGGCTGTGCTTTGACTCTCTTCCAGCTCTTTACTGATTCTACAGTGATTGATTCCAGTTTGACCCTGCACTGACTCTACACCAGCTTAGTCACTGTTGATTGGCTCTGCTTTGACTCTCTTCCAGCTCTTTACTGATTCTACAGTGATTGATTCCAGTTTGACTCTCCACTGATGCTAAACTAGCTTAGTCACCGTTGATTGGTTGGCTTTGCCTTGACTCACTAACTGCCCTTTACTAATTCGGCAGTTGCAGTTGATTCTGTTTTGACTCTAGATTGATTCTAAGCCAGTTTAGTCATGGATTGTTGGCCCACTGTTGATTGGTTGGCACTGTTTTCACTCTTTGCTTTACAACTTCTGAGGTTATGATTCTGACTCGACTCGACTCAAGTCGAGCAGCATGTGAGCCAAACACGTTGATTGGATTACATAAGCGAGATTTGGCGCTCATTCTTAATTTCTATGGTTGAGATGTAACATTATATACGAGCACTCTAGTACAGACACCCACACACACAGAGGCGCACACGCAAAGGCACGCCGCCCCTTACTCACGTTAACCTTGTGAGCTCTGCAGAAGGAAGGTGCTCACATCCCCTGGGTGTGCGCTATTCCCAGAAACCCTCGGGGCACAGACACAGTGATTCAGTGAAACAGTGACTGTCAACAAGTCTCCGTTTCCATCTGAGATGTTCCAGCTTCCTGTCTCATTACCCATCACATGCCGCAGAGTGACAGGGCTCCTTCTGTTGGGCCACGGAGGAGGAGCTGAGGCTCCGCATACTTCCTACTGCTGGGTTGTACACAGTAAAGCTATTAAATAAGCTGTTATGGAACAGGGCGGCACATCATGCATGGCTATGTTTTTACATGCACCATGACACGTACATCCATCCACCTTTGATACTGCTGATCCAATACCGGGTCAAAGGGGGAATGGAGGTGGTCTATTGTGGGATGCAGGGACACGTTACAGAGAAACATTACATATAACAGCATCCCAGTGCATCACAGGCTACACACTTGCAGACCACCCCATGAGTGAGGTCACCCCAGGAGTGAGGTCACTGTGCCACCTGATGACCACATGATTCACACATCTAGAGCCACAAATGGAAATGTCCTTTATATGTGCCTGTAGGTCTACGCTGCCTGGACTTTTCCAGAGGGAAGCAAATCATCATCTGGCCTCTTGGTTCCGTGGTGACGGAGGGGGGATCGGTAGGGGGGAACGGG
>JABFEA020000085.1:12880683-12893327 GCA_019775915.2 Cyphomyrus plagiostoma
GGTGGGCGTGGCTAGGGCATTGGCTGAATGAGCGGGTGAAAGGTGGGTGTGGCTAGGGCATTGGCTGAATGAGCTGGGGAAAGGTGGGCGTGGCTAGGGCATTGGCTGAATGAGCTGGGGAAAGGTGGGCGTGGCTAGGGCATTTGCTGAATGAGCGGGTGAAAGGTGGGCGTGGCTAGGGCATTTGCTGAATGAGCGGGTGAAAGGTGGGCGTGGCTAGGGCATTGGCTGAATGAGCGAGTGAAAGGTGGGCGTGGCGTCTAAACTGAATGAATGTGTGTGTGTGTGTGTGTGTGGGTGTGTGGGTGTGTGTGTGTGTGTGTGTGGGTGTGTGTGTGGGTGTGGCTTGGGTACTGGAATCCAGTCCAGGGTTAGGGTTAGGGTTAGGGTTAGGGTTAGGGTGTGGGTGTGGGTGTGGGTGTATATATGTATATGTATATATGTGTGTGTCTCCAGCCTTGTACTGCCAGAAGATGGATGAATGAATAAATGAAAGTTCCATATACATATATAGATATATATGTAGCACATTTCAAGACACCCAAAGTACTTTAAAGAACCAATGGGGAGCCACTTCAGTCACCAGCACTGTGTCGCCCCCACCTGGATGATGCGACGGCAGCATGTATGGATGAACCAACTATCAATGTGCTTGATGACAAGTCTGCTGACCCTAGAATACTTTAAAAAGTCCAGTAATTATGGGTTAGGACACCTGCAATGAAAACGTATTTTTAAAAGCAAAAAAAAGTGTGGTGGCATGCGGAGGAGACTGTGACATCTTGAAGGGAAGCGCAGGTCGACTCACGTGGCTTTTGGGTTCTAAAAACGGAACCATCTTTAAAATCAAATGGAACACAACACGCTCCCCTAAAAAGGGCCAGCTACAGACGCCAGCTCGAGGGCTAATTAGTAAAGGAACGACACTCATGTCTAGTGAAGTACGAAAAAAAGTAGCTCACGTCAAATGAAACATTTCTAAGCTCTCTCGCCGTCAGACACGCGTAACGCCCACTCAGAATTTTCCAGACGACGAGTGTGTCTCCTGTCATATTCCTCCTGGATCTCATCCACCCCACGCTCCTCAGGGCTTGCCAGTGTGTTATAGAACCAGTGCAAGAAATCAGGCCATCCACTCGTGGTACTTCTGTGGTCTGCACTGAACCAATCAGAATACTACATAATCACAAAATGCAAATATGCGATTGGATTACTCCTGTTTACGGTTGAAGGTCAAATGTTATGATTGAACATCTTTGGATCATGTGACCAACGGAACATTTGAAGCATTCTTATTGTGGCAAAAAAAAAATTGCTTACATTTATGATAGCGCCAAGATGATAAAAGACAGTGGCAGATAGAGAGAGGGGTACAGTTTTAATAATTTCCTCATCTGTCAAGTTTCTATCTTGGCCTATACCATATTTGGCCAACTTCCTGTTTTTTTAGGGCAAGTTCTGTAACCTGCAATACAGTATTGGTACAGGAAGGATTCAATCATTGTTAAGCTCTTGCTTGTGTGACAGACTCTCATGCCCCATAAAGACTATTGCCGTTTCCTGCAGCGCTAAAGTGGGTGAGGTATACAGAACTGAAATGCCAGCTGGGCCTCTTTCACCGGGGGCCCACAACGGATGCTTCGAATGAAATCATGCAGAATCTGCACAAATGCGAATTTATTGGATGAGGCGATCAGGTCCATAGCGATATTGAAAAGGTTAAGTCCGCTGAGCAATTATTCTGGAGTGCAGATACTTTGCAATCTGACTCTCTAATGTCAGTTTCTGAAGTAATAAAAACAAGTGTCAGTCACCTGAAGGGGAATTATATTACAGTTGACAGACTCCTATTAGTCTGAAAGACAGAGATGGACAGTATACATCCCCCCAGAGGAGGAGTTTTTGGAGGGGGGATCCCTGGCAGAAACATGGGCCTGTTTGGCTCCTCAGAACAGGCTGGAATCCTTCTGCTTTGGAAATGTGCCAGAATGTTCCTGGAAGCAGGAAGCATGCACATTGTCTGATATGCCAGGCTCTCCATTCACTGGAGATCCAGAGCCATCGCCATCGTCAGCACGTGATGTTCACCTGTTTTTGTTGTGGGTTTTTTTTGGCAGATATATAAGCAGAAGATACATAACAGGGAATCAGCTGTCATGGAACCACCCTTGGCACAGGGGCTGCCAGGCTGAGCTTCCAATGATAGACCAGAGATGTGAGATGGTTGTTGGGCAAGTTGCTGTATGAATGCTGTTATGTTACACAAACATCATCAGAAACAGTGCGACGTACAAACAGAGCATCTTGTCGTGCCAAGAAAACCAAGCCAACATAAGCGATGGAACTTGAACATGGAATAAAACTCATCTCTTTGAGTTGTATTAAAGTGGGATAGCATGGTTCTTATGAGAGCATACTTGGGGAGCATCGCTGCTGTATTCTGAGACCAAGAGGGTACAGACCTGTGACGAACGCACCTCAGGTATTTTATGCGACCCCTTAGCTGACCCCTGACCCCAAGCTGACCCCAAGGGATCGTATTAGCTATGCCACACCAGTTCCCATAAAATCACAAACCAACTCAATGGCTAACAAGTCAGTCTCTTATAAAAACAGAAAAACAAACTCAGGGCTAATAGCATCTATTGTTCTTTGGGCTTTTCATTGGCAATGATTTCTAATCTGGAGGAAACAGTCTCTTGAACAGATTGTGTTTTTCTGAGACAGAGTTACACGGGGCTAATTATGACTGAATAAACAGTATTACAGTATTAAACACTTGCTCTTGGATTGAAACCTGAAAATGTTTTACAAAATACAAAACAAAACATAGCTCTTGTTTTGGAAAGTATTTTCATTTTTTTCAGTATCTATGGATGAATAAATCCGTGACGGACCAATCTTCCGTGCATGAAAACGTATTTGTTACGGGCTGGACCAGCAACTGAATACGCAACATATTATGAAATTAATTAATATAATTCCGAGTCGAAGGCAAGTGGCTGGATGGTCGGGTTTCCTTTCCTGGTCATCACTAGCTTTTTCATCTTTGTGTGGCGGGCTTCAGGTTGACTCAATAACCTTGCCTGGATAAGTGCTCAGAATTTGGTTTGATGGATTGACAAATATCATGAATATTAATGATATACGTAAATATACGAAATACGTAAATGACCATATTAACACTTTAGTAAGATTTTGAATAATCTGTAGAAAATATGGAAATTACATTATAAGAATATAACATAGGAATTAGTTTTGGTTTGTGATTTGTCTCTGGGAAAAAGGCTTGATCTGTGATTGGTCTCTGGCTAAAGGTTTGGTTCGTAATTTGTCTCTGGACAAAAGGCTTGATCTGTGATTGGTCTCTGGCTAAAGGCTTTGTTTGTGATTGGTCGCTGGGCAAAAGGCTTGATCTGTGATTGGTCTCTGGCTAAAGGCTTGATTTGTGATTGGTCGCTGGGCATATGGCACCTTCAGGCAGAGTGGAAAAGACCCTCCGTTGGCACGTCACTGCTGTCAATAATTCATTGTTATTAAAAACAGCATTACTATGCAGCTTGACACGCCACACGTTTCCTTTTCCTCCTGACTGATGATGCAGGAAGCAGGAGAGACATGGCTGTGTTTAACTGCCATACATAGTCCCGAGGGGCTGAGCAGGCTTTAAGATGCTTTTCATTGTTCTCACAGACCATGGAGTGCTCACGTGCAGGGTCTGCGGGGTATACCAGAGAGCATAGACCTGCTGGAGGGCGGCACAGAGCTACACTGTCACTGCACTGCACTGCTAAAGTGAATTTCTAGGTTTAAATGCCAATTTGTCCTTTAAGTACCAATCTGCTGATGTCGTTCACGTGGATCAGTCTTAGTCATCAGCAGCAATAAATCAGCAAATGTCCAAACAGCACTTGATTGGTCACTTTCACACCAGGGTTCTGGAACCTGGTCCCAGTTTACAAGTCTTGACCTAAACCTTTGTGGCCCCTGGCCACGTTTGTGTGCCGCTTTCACACTGCCCAGCAGGAACTGGGACCTTTCTGCTAAACAAACCTGGGAGATGGAAAAAGTTCAGTTGAATACGAAACTAAATCGCAAGCTAAAGCAATACAAGATAAAGGAGTCTTTTTCTTAGTTATTAGTTACCGGGGAGATTGATCATGATCAAAACGTAATGCGACCTTTTATTTATGTTTTACTTAAATGACCCATGACATGTTCATGATTCTTATTAAGTCCGGCCAGCAGATCAATCTTTCATTTTCCACTGGATACAAAGTAATGCGACGTTATCTTGTGCTGGAGAGTTTCTCTGCCGGCATGTCCAGTGTTACACAAAAGTATTCTGGTTAGCTATCAAATTGTCCGATGCAGATGCAAGCAAAAAATGTATTCATGAAAGCTTTAAACGTAGTTTGGTTACAAAAATAATTCCATCACGACATAAGTCGCAGGAAAATGGATCTGGATCCAAAAAAACTTGTGTGAGTGGCGTGGAAGTGTGTAAGCGTGTGCAGCGTGTGTGTAAGTGTGTGCAGCGTGTGTGTAAGTGTGAGCAGCATGTAAGTGTGTAAGTGTGAGCGGTGTGTAAGTGTGTAAGTGTGTAAGTGTGAGCGGTGTGTAAGTGTGTGCAGCGTGTGTGTAAGTGTGAGCAGCATGTAAGTGTGTAAGTGTGTGCGGCATGTAAGTGTGTGTGTGTGCGACGTGTAAGTGTGAGCAGCGTGTAAGTGTGTGTGTGTGGCGTGTAAGTATGAGCGGCGTGTAAGTGAGTAAGTATGAGCGGCGTGTAAGTGAGTAAGTGTGAGCGGCGTGTAAGTGTGTAAGTGCCTGTTGTGTTCTCTTGTTGTGCTTCTAGATGTAAATGGCTGCTTTTTACTTGCCAGTCATGCTGAGCTCCAGTGTTTTCTTCATTTAGCTCTCAGCTGTCGGACTGCTCTCACTACACTGGTGAGGAAATACTCCATGGTTAGACTCAGCGTTCCACAGGTCCCTGCTCCAGGTCCGCTTCTCATACCTCTCTAACTCTGCTGTTAATTACTACTGTTATTATGACAACACACAGCTCTCATAGCATAGGAAAGAAAGGCTATAAACACAGAACATCCTGAGAGGATAATGTGTGAAGTCTCTAGGAAACATTCTCAGTTACTCAGTGGCTGCCAGGTCAATGTCAAACCCACAATAAAAAAAACTTACAATTGTCATGGTGTTAACGGTTTTGGCTCTTGCTTTAGAATTATATGGGAGTTGTATATATTGTTTTTCATTTGGAGAACATGGCCAGGGTCAGAATGGATGCTGTCCATGAATGACGCAGAAAAGCCATATCGTGTTTTCATTCATCAACAACAGATGATTTGAAATCTCATCTAATCAGCTGAACAAATGCTTCCTCTATGTGTCACTGAAACTCAGCCGAACTTCTTCTTACCAGCAGAGCTAAGATCCACAAACATAGTGGCCTGCGTGAGAGCCCCCAACTTCCTGTCGTATTTACAGAGGACCATGAGGTACTGCTTCCAACTTTCAAACTCTCTCAGGGATTGTCGTGCTGAAACATCTTCGGGACCAATTTCTCCCACACACTGCAGCCCAATTATTGTCAGTACCGAGTGCTGATTGGTTTCTTCTTGATGTACCAGAAATTCAGACTAGAAAGTGTAGGCTTCTCCCACAGAGATCCGGATTCAGAGAATTACCTACCGGCTCATGCTGAAGATACACTCTCCATGTTTAAGTACTTAAGGGTAAAAAACAGCCTCCCCATTCTCTCTATAACATTTGCTTAATATTGCATGTCATTAATTGCTATGTTCCTCCTTTTACTGATGACTTGCACTCGCCACCTAGTTGGGAATAACCCCTGTCATCTTTTCATTATTTTGCTATAGTAAACTCTGCATCTACTCTCTAAAGGATAGTCATTCATTCGCCTTCTTTGAAGTGGTCAATATAATTATCTGTTCCCTCATTACTTAAAAGCCAGACATGCAGTCACGGTTGGGCGATATTATAACCAGGCACGTGGTCATGGTTGGGTGATATTATAACCAGGCACGTGGTCACGGTTGGGCGATATTATAACCAGATACGTGGTCACGGTTGGGCGATATTATAACCAGGCACGTGGTCACGGTTGGGTGATATTATAACCAGATGTGTGGTCACGGTTGGGCGATATTATAACCAGACATGTGGTCATGGTTGGGCGATATTATAACCAGATACGTGGTCACGGTTGGGCGATATTATAACCAGGCACGTGGTCACGGTTGGGCGATATTATAACCAGATATGTGGTCACAGTTGGGCGATATTATAACCAGGCACGTGGTCACGGTTGGGCGATATTATAACCAGATATGTGGTCACGGTTGGGCGATATTATAACCAGGCACGTGGTCACAGTTGGGCGATATTATAACCAGATATGTGGTCACGGTTGGGTGATATTATAACCAGATGTGTGGTCACGGTTGGGCGATATTATAACCAGATATGTGGTCACGGTTGGGCGAATTTATAACGAGATACGTGGTCACAGTTGAGCGATATTATAACCAGACACGTGGTCACGGTTGGGTGATATTATAACCAGATACGTGGTCATGGTTGGGTGATATTATAACCAAATGGTTTTAAAACCCTGAGGTTCCCCAGTTTGCCTCGAGGTTCCCCAGTTTGCCTCGAGGTTCCCCAGTTTGCCTATGTGATATGTAGTGTTATGTGTTGTATGATTTATGTGTGACGTGCGGTGACTGTCGTGTCTAACAACGGACGCTTCATGTCCAGGGCTGATGATGGAGGTCACACCTGTACCATGTCGTGATACGTGTCACATGACTGTAGCCTGCATATGTGACATATGTGGCTTGTTCCTTCGCAGAGGCACTGATGTGGTTTCGGAGAGTCAGTTTGCTCAGTGCAGCATGTGCTGCGCATGATCTGGGAGGAAGACATCGCCCGGCATCTCAATGCGTGTGGTCGCCAGGGCGATGGGGGCGGCCGGACGGATTATCCCATTAATCCCCTCCTCCCACACCCCCACTGAGAGAGCGGGGGTGTGATCCTGGCCTCATTTATGAGCCTGTCTGGGAGTGTAGCGAAAAGGCAGTGAATCGATAATAATATGCATCTATTATCATCATTACCATTATTATTATTATTATTGTTATTATTATTATTATAATAATTATTATTATTATTATTATTATTATTATTATTGTTGTTATAGTAATTATTATTATTATTATTATAATCTTCATCATTATTACTTGACACTAATGCTAAATTTGCTGTTGTTATAAACAGAGGTGAAGGGGTGTCTGTGATATAGGCTTGTCGACTTGCTTGTGTCTCACTCGGTTGTTATATGGTTCACATTCTCTCATCATTTAGCTAAAGTCTGATATTAGGATTCTGCCTGAATCCTTTTAGCTGCAAGCCCAGTTCCCACAGAACACTGCACAGATATCTGCATTCATCCAGGTAAGACGTGCATTTGTCGAATTTGTTTCTGTTTGTGACTCTGTCCATCCTGCCATCTCATTGCATAATTAAAAAAGCATCAGTGGATGAAAATTGTAAAAATATTTTCTCAGCCAAATCTCCAACCGCCCAACAGGACCACTGGAGGAGGTGATTACTGGGTCTGTGTCCAGCCCAGCCCCGCCCCCCCCCCAGGGTAACTGTGGTAGGGGCCACATTATAAAGCCCCTAGGGAAGAAGAACATCATTATTTTCTGAATCAACGATTCATGAATGGCATGAATCATGGCTGGTGTCCCACGCAGAATGCATGAGGAACTAGCAATCCAGGATTGATTCACATTTCTGCATATCTCCTCTTATGATTTACATTCTTCTTCAGATGAGATTAACCTCAGCCATGCACAGAAGAATCCCTCGAAACCAAACTTGCAAAGTTTGATCCGGTTAAACACTGCCCTGCGGTGATGAACATTTATATAGGCACCGGAATCAGGGCGAACCAAGTGTTTGGCCATAAAAGCTAAAAACAAATAGCCCTTTACCTACAAGCCGCTGTCGCCCCCTAAAGGCCAGGAAATGTACTGCATTGTACAGGTGTCACTTCCAGCTAGTGTGTGAGTCACCTGTCAAGCCTAGAACATCATAGACAGGATGAATGTGCATATAGGGCTCTAATTTAAGTTGTGTTCGTGACTGGGATGTCCCGTTGTGGGTGGGGTTGAAACCTGGTTACCATGTGAACCTGAACACTCCTGGTGTCACCAATAAAAAGCTGTTACATCACAACGGTTAAACACACATCCCTTCTGTCAGACTCTCATCACATTGCTCCTAAAGTCCCCTCAATGTACGACCTGTTTGTTATTCACTCATATCTATAAGATATGGATGTAAGAAATTTCTTGATTAATTGTTTTATTCCTCTGCTTGGGTTGAGGTTAGCATGCCCACGCACAGTGCCAGAGGGTTCCGGGGAGCTTCCCACAGTTGCCAGTCCACCTGACAGCCACTCCGGCACACACACAAACCTGTCGCCGTGGTGACCCCTCATAGACCTGAATGGGATGGATTTTCAGCACCCTGGGAGGGACAGAGCCAAGCACACGTAAAGAAATGGCTGATTTAACCTCCCCCCTCCCCCTGCAGCCAGTGCTGTCACTGCTCGTTGTCTCTCTGCGCAATTCAATTCAATTCAATTTATTATTATATAGCGCCTTTCACAACAGAGTCATCCCAAGGTGCTTTACATGGATGTGTTGTAATACATTAAGTATCATTAGAGAGAGTAATATAGAAACAAATCAAATTAAAACCTCTACTTCATATGAATGATCACACGTGGGTATGGGGTCCTGGCCCCGCCACGCCTCTCACACGTCAGAGCTGTGATGGAAGTCTAGTCTCTGCTGAAGCTCTAACAGACAGGTCAGATAGCTAAACTGCAGGTGGGGAGTGTTAAAAGAGGGAGCCTTAGGAACCAACGTGGCCTGTCCCTTCAGCTTGGGGCCTCCTGGGGTCACGGGGCCGCCGGGGGGCCACTGGAATTCATCGCCGTCTGCTCTGTCTCTCAGTTGGCGTTTGGCACTGAGCAGCGATAATGAGGCCCCTCTGCAGGCACCCTGGGCCAGGGGTCAGCCTGGGGGGGGGGGGGTAGTGCTCTCTCAGCAGGAACTGTCACCTGGGGGACATGTAGATGAAGAGCAGCTGCGAAATGGGCTAAAGAATGTCAATAAATGGTTAAAAAATGATCCAGTAAGCAGACTGGATGGAAGAAGGGAGGAGATGACCTCTTGGGGGCGATCTTTCTGTCATGCTGTTACAGATCAGGGTTCCTCAGTTAGCGTCCTGGGGGGCCGGTTTTCAACGCGGCTCGCAGAATTCCCTGCTCAGCGGGGAAATCTACAAACGTGTGTCACAGACTTTGGGAAGCCCAATACACGTGGATGACGCCGTTGGTCCTACTCACCCAAGCGACCTCATCTGATGTAAATACGCATCACTTACCCAGTACAGAGTGACCGTGAGCCTGAACCCCAAATGAAACAGCATGGAAGGCAGGTGGAAGGCAGAGGAGACCCTGGACAGGATAGCAGGTCATATCAGGACATAGAGATAAATCACACACTGCGGGAAATTTTAAAAGTGACATGTATCTGCGTGCCTTTGGACCGTGGGAGGAATATAGAGTACACACAGGAAAGCATGCAACACGGGAAGAACACGCAAACCCCACACACCCAGATCCGTGACGCCCCAGCTGCGCAGACAGTTGTGCTGCCTTTTACACAACCACATGAATACAGCTCATTAAAAACAAAATGGCAGACGGACACTATTGTATCTGTTACTCCTGGGATAAATGAACGGTCTTCGCTTTGGCACTGTCAGGGCTTCCCAAGACGTATTACAAACAAAAAAGACATATGGTATGGAAAGTGTCAGAGGGAATGCCAGGAATAAGGGAATTTAACAAAATGAAGCATTTTAATTTAAGACATTAATCATCAGAAAGATGATTGCAGGAGCGAGTCACATTATCCCACGCTGGAGAGATCGATTAGAGCGCATCCACCGAGCAATATTCCCTGATACTACAAATCAGCATGAGAAGGGGGAGCATGAGAAGGGGGTGACTGGTGGTGTTTGGGGGGGGCACCTCCACCTCCCAGCATGCCCCTGGGGCCACTTTCTCATACGGCGGCGGTTTCTGGAGATGAGGGTTTGGGGGTCGCTGTCTTTTCACAAGGAAGTGGCGTCGCCATGGTCCCGCAGCTTTCCAGTTAATCTATGGCGAGCTGTGTCATTATGGGATGGCTAGAGTCCCCAGGAGACATCACTGGGCAATAAGTCTATAGCGATTCTCCTCTCATTGTCAAAATGCCTCCATTTCTTCCCTGTGCGTCCGCGACCCGTTTCATCTTTCTCAGAGCGACTTGGCAACAGGCACCTGGCTAACTTCCACAGCAAAGAACGTTTATCATCATTCTGGACACACGACCTCGCAATTTTTTATATTCACAACAAATCTACCAAACACCCATAAACTCCTGTGTGTATGTACGTCTCTGCAGAGCTTGTGTGGCGATCAAGTATCACACGTATTGTGTCCTTAAGACTCAATAACGAATAAAAGAGTTTTGTGTAGGTCCGAAAAAAGTGTTCCCCAAAACGTCAAAATAACAGGTTTTTATCACGTAGTTTAGACACTTGGACCCCACAATGTAATGCATACCTGGACCACACACACTCACACACTCACACACACACACACACACTCACACTCACACACACACACACACACACACACACACACTCACACACACACACACACACACACTCACACACACACACACACACACACACACCCACACACACACACACACACACACACACACACGGTGAGCGCCTGTACCTTCAGAGGATTTATTGTTAAGCGTCAGCGAAATGCCGGGCAGGCTTTGCTGAGTGCCCAATAAACCGTTTGTTATTCATTCTCGAGAAAGGAGGCCATTCGCAATTTCATCTCGGTCTAGTTTGCCTCACTGGTTACATAAGTGGTTCTTCCATTAAGATCCTGTTTTAGAGCGGGAGGGAAACTTGAAAAACTTTAAACATATATATCTAAAAACATGCTGGCATTGTGTGCAATACAGCCAACTACACCAGGGTGTTTACTGAGAGCTTCATGGGGGTGACATGGTAGCAGGGTCTCTCTCTCTCTCTCACACACACACACACACACACACACGTTCTTACGCCCATAAAATATCCCATGTTTATTTTTTCCATTTCTTGCTGCGCCTCTTGCTTTGCCAGCAGCCCAGTTTCAAACTGATACTTTCCCAGAATGCATTGTTTAATGCAGCTGGCTCTTTCGCCCACTTCCTACAAATATTTACCCGTCAGACAGACCTTATTACCTGCGGCCCTTCCTGATTCTCCCCTCCTGTTTTACGGTGAAGTGCCGGTGCTGTTTATTTGCTGACTGGTGAAGGATTTTAATGATGGAGAGACAACAAAGTGGTCAAAGACACACATGTCCAGCATCAGATGGGGGTCCCGTAAACGGGTAAGGTTGGGCCAGGGGTGTCTGATTGGTACATGGACTGTAGCTCCGCACTGCACATCTGTATCATGTCGGCTTCAGCATGCATCACATGACCCAGGAGTATCACCATCGCCATCCCATGTTGCCTCGGCAGCCTTCGTTGCATCACAACGGCAGTACTGATCCTTCGGCAGGGACTCCTGATTGGTGGACCCGGAGACCATCTCCGAAAGCACGTTTGGGAAAGTGTCCATATGTTCTACTGTGTACCAGTATATATTATCAGATTAAATATTTACATCACATAACCATCGCACGCCATGCTGGCAGGGGCCATTTTGTATGATTTATGAGCCAAATTACCCACGGACTGGACTGGGTGCTCGCTGACGGCTCTGTAGTTTTCTTCACTATTTGTATGACTGAGCAGAACAGGCCACATTCCAGAAGATTCCCTTCGCAGTGGAAGGAGGAAAGGAAGATGCCCTTGAGTTCTCACACCTCTGCTTTTCATCTGCATGTCCCCGACTCGGAAACGCCACAGATGGGGTGTATCATGCAGTGTTTTACTGCGCATGGACCAGCATAGAGCCTCTCAGCAGATCCCTCAGGATGAGAAGCTGAGCTTCTTCACAAGCCCTGTAACCACAGAAGACTGACAGATGCCCAAGAAAAGTCCAACTGGTACACTTTACTTGTTTTTTGTAGACACTTTTATCCAAAACAATGTAAATATTTTTGGATAAAGCAGGTCAGCCAGTCCCTGGGGCAACTGGCATTAAAGGCCTTGCTCAAGGGCCCAACAGTGAAGTCACCCTGCCGAACTTGGGATTTGAGCCGGCACCCTTTGGATCACAAGCACTGAGCCATACACTGCCCCCACAGATACTCATGTGTTGGGGATGTAAAAATCCACAGTGAGCAGTCCTCTTAAACATCACCCTGAGCCACACACCAAACCCCTATTAATGTGAAGGCTGCTTTCCCGGGGGGCTCCCAGGGTGCTGTTTTAACCTCACTGGAGCATCATAAGAACATAAGAACATAAGAACTATACAAACGAGAGGAGGCCATTCAGCCCATCAAGCTCGCTTGGGGAGAACTT
>JABFEA020000085.1:12991465-13003128 GCA_019775915.2 Cyphomyrus plagiostoma
AAGCGCCCTGGGACAACTCTGTTGTGAAGGGCGCTATATAAAAATAAACTGAATTGAATTGAATTGAATTGAATTTATCTGATGCTTATGCCCAAAGTGCCTTCTAGTAGACAGGTGTCTTACAGGGTATGTGCTCCCAGTGATCTGAACTCACAGCCTCATGATAATAGCGCAATGCTCTACTCGTCAAACTACAGGAGACATTATATGACAAGGCCAAAAACACTCAGGGGGCATGATGAGGCCCTTTTGGGTTCAACTAAGTACAAGAGCTTAGTTATGCTGGGGCAGCGTGGCCTTGTATAGTTTGACTGCCCACTCCCCCCCGGTACCTGAGGTCCCGCAGGCTCCCCACCCCCCCCGGTACCTGAGGTCCCGCACGCTCTCCCCCCCCCCCAGGTACCTGAGGTCCTGCACGCTCTCCCCCAGCTTCTCCAGCAGAACCTTGATGTCGTCTGTGATGTCTTCGTCGTCGTACCTCTGCTGTTCCAGGTTCTCCAGCTGCTTCAGCACCTTACACTGGATCATGGCCAGTGCGTACTCCTGGCAGGTCTCCCGTTCACTCGACTTCTCCAGAAGGTTCTGCAAGGAGTCCCAAGGCACCCACCCTTACTCAAGGCGTACGAATGTCAGGACACAGAGTGACACTCATACAGTCCTCCAATAGTAATCATCTGGAAACACCTATACAAACAAAGACGTATCGGAGGTCCATATCGGAGGTAGGTATGAAACGGTTTCCAGTTTCTCGGTAAAATTCCCGACTGTTAGTATTACTTCAAATTTTAAGTATCATGAAAACCATGGTTAATTTCTGTGCTGTGAAAATCTCTCGTTAAATACTGTCCAACATCAAACAAATCTGGCGACGTGGGTTTGTGTTGTCAGTGGGAACATGACGGAAGGCAGTGACAGTACACTGGCGATTTATTCTGATAAAGCGATAAGGTTTTTAAATGTTTATAAGCCATGTTTTTATTTTAATGTTTATGTAAACAAAAACTGTATAGTTATGCTAATTTAATTTGCGGCTTTCAATATGGAACTTCGAAATATTTTCAATTTGTGTATCAGTACCTTTTGAACATTTTCAACACATTTTAACGATACTGAGATAATAACCGTGATCATTTCCATTACTGTAATACTGATGCAAAATTTCCATACTCTCTAGTCAGAGGTACTGAATAATTTTCCCCCTAGGTTCAAGGAGAGCTTCACCTTGGTGGATTATTGCATGCCCACACATAAAAACATGCCTTTCGATATACTCTATACTACTAGCTTACTTATTCCCTAACCTCCACCTCTAAATTGAACTATTTCTAGGGTAATGGCACTTCAATTGGGGTGAGGCTTCCTAAGACTAAAAGGTCCTCATGAGGGCCCCCCAGGCCGCCGGGGGTGGGTGAGAGGGCACATCCATCGAGGAGCCACACCAAGCGCACGGCCTGATTGCCTCTCCGGACATCAAAGTGACACTTGCCCAGCAAAACCAGGATCTCGCCGCTGCCGCCATCGCAATCAATTTACACTTTACACAAATCGAGGCCCATATTTCCAGAAACGGCGTAACCATGGCGACCTTTCCCGGCAACACAACGACTCTTCTCGTTCCTGTGACTTGTGCCCCGTCAGCCTCATGCTAAGCAAACGTTTGACTGCATGGAAAAGGCGAGGTTTAATCAGTGTTTAGGGGTGAGGTGTCAGCCCCGGGGAGGCGAAACACATTAAGATACAAAAGCCAGCAGGGACACACAAACCCAGTCCCAGCTCAAACTTTCAATTCCATTTCCTCTACAGATGGACCCCTTAACCGTCCACTAGGTGGCACGTGCTGACAAGGAGCTGGGTCTCAGGTGGTGCCAGAGTGGTGCGATGTGAGAACTGGCTAGCAATCACGCAGGCTACAAATGACATGCATATCAGGTGGCAAATGGTGCACATGACGACAAGCACAGAACATTCACTGATTGGTGTGTTTTGACAGAGAATATTTAGGCTAATGCTAACTTAAGCTCTGGCATTAGTCGAAACTCTTTTTTATGGAACATTAGCTAGCTACATATCAAAGTATTTCTAATAAATATTTATAACAAACTATTTGCTGCATTTTTGCAGCTGAACAGAAGGTAGGTATTCACACACCAGCCAGTAGGTGGCGATCCCTGGATTCAGTCGGACGCAGTCCAACAAAAACTTCAGTATCAACTGTCTACATGTCAGTCTCGAATAAATACTCATTTCAATTGTGTGTACCCTTTGGGAAATGTGCTGTAATGGCACATTGGAGGGCAAAATGGTTTTAATTTGTTCATTTGTTTTGTGCGTACGAATACAGTCTGCTTTCTCCAGCTCTACTTCAGTTTCTATGTGTTTTCAGTAAAGCTAAAATCAAAGAAAACCGCAAACACCAGAAAAGAATTGTGGCTGTGCCGAGTTGTACGATGCATTGTAGCCACTCCCTACACCAACAGCAAGGGTTTCAAAGCAGCAATTCTCTGAAGCCAGACCGAAGCCAGTTTTTCAGGTAAGGCACCAGTCAGCAGTGGGAAATACAGAAGCAGCTCTGAGGCAGGAGTGAAGCACTCAGAGCCCAGCTTATTTACATCACAAATGAACTGGTCAGATGACCGCATTCCAAACACCTGCAGGCACAGCGAGTCCAGCAGGAGGGGCCAAAGGGCCAATTACAACAGGGCAATACATGCAGGTATTTCCAGGATAAAACACCTACAACTAACCCTGAGATGAGAATCAACCGGTGCACTCACAGCAAGACAAAATCACAGCTTCTCAAAGACCTGCGTGGTTCGACCCTTTTAGTCATCTGCGAGCACTGAGGCTACTGGGCAAGCCGCAAGGGCCATGGGTCCTTCCATATCAGATCAGCCAGAAAGTCACCCTCTCCGATTCCCCTGGAAAAAAATTGCAGGTGCCCTTACACCAAACTTATGAAGAAAGCTGGAATGTTAGGTCTGTATATCTAATTTTAATTTGAAATTTTGACTTGAAATTTTTTATTTGAAATTTTAATAAATGTTATGCATTTTGCTGAACAAGCCTTTCGGTCCAGATTCCAATGCCCATAGCTTCTTTCATACGGCACATACAGCTTTGAAACTTTGTAACCACGGCTGACTTTTTCTGGAGATTCAGAAAAATTATTCAGAATTATTCAGGAGATTCAGTTATAAAATCAGCCGTGTATTACGTACTTTTCCTCCTACAAAAATTCAAAAGAACTCCTCCTTTGAGAGCTTTTCACTCAAACAGCATGCTGGATAAATTAGCACTCAGGTGTTTTTTTGGTCATTTATGACACATTATGCAGTAATCAAATGTATCACTGTTATAGGAATAGCAGAGTAATTTTTTTAAATGTGCTCAATTTTCAAAATTGCCTTTTTTCATGTCCTCATCTGACCATGTGACACGGTTTAGTTTCAGAACTGCCACACAAATTTGTTTCAATCCCTAGTAAAAATTATATATATTTCCAAGTCAGGCGATCTTACTGATTGTTAGAATCATGTAATATTGGAACATGTTTGTATATGTATGGTCGGGTTGATGTCCTGCTTTTCGCTGGTACTTGTGACTAGTGACATGGTATATTGCAACAGCGATAAAGGGTTTATCATCATCATCATCATCATGTAATATGGATTTTTTTCTAAAACTGCAGGATTTGATATAGAACAACTCCTGTTCATGACTGCAAATGTGCTACTTGCTAAGGAAAAGAAGAAATGTGTAACGATATTTAATTTCTTCATTTCCCTCCATCCTTTCCTGAGTTACCGGACTGACATCTCAGGAGCTCCGCAGCCTTGCCCGGAACCCGGCCAGGGGCCCCGCAGCCTTGCCCGGAACCCGGCCAGGGGCCCCGCAGCCTTGCCCGGAACCCGGCCAGGGGCCCCGCAGCCTTGCCCGGAACCCGGACAGGGGCCCCGCAGCCTTACCCGGAACCCGGCCAGAAGCCCAGCAGCCTTACCCGGAACACGGCCAGGATGATGCGTGTGACCTTCTCCTTCACAGATTCCTGCAGAATATCTGCCAGCACTGGGACCACATTGTACCGCCTGAGATGCTCGCACATCTGGGGGCTGAAGGCCAGCAGCCACAGGCAGAAGATCATCTGGTACTGCAGCTGGAAGCCACACTTACTGCTCAGCACTGCTGTGATGCTGCAATGGCATGGGACAACAGCGCCCTCAGGTGGCTGGGAGACATACATGCACCACTTTGCAAGCTGACACGACCTCACAGGCCTCAAACCACCCAATTATTACAGTGAACATGAAATGTGAAGTTCTTCATTGCAGCATGCACCCCCACAGTATAATCCCGTTATAGGGGACTCGCTTAGAACTGAATATGGTCTATAACGGGCGAGCTCTGGCTACTCCCGGCCGTGAGCCTTTACGAACATGCAGGAAAAGCATTGGATATAGTGGACTCGTATATAACGGAATTTTGCTTATATTTTGCTGGTGATATCCAGCACAAATACGTAGTCTGGGTTATTAATAATCACGCCCAATCAATAGGCATGGCGTCACAGCAGGCAACACCGATTGGGCAGTGTGGCTGTCCATCACGAAGCACGCTGTGTGTCGGTAGCTGGAAGAATGCAGTAAGCAATGAGGTCAAGGTTACCACTGTATCATACATGTATAACCACTTATACGCCATATATACTTCCAACTCAGGTAAAGTTGGAGTACTACATGTACAATATAATAATCCATACCACAAGTGTGTCTGCTGGGGTGTGTCTGCTGGGGTGTGTCTGCTGGGGTGTGTCTGCTGGGGTGTGGCATGAGTAAATGGTGTCCTGTAGTTGTGTTATAATACATCAACTCCGGATGTAACTCTGGACTTTCGATATAACGGACTGTTTTGCCAGATCCCTTAAAGTCCGTTATAACGGGATTGCACTATATTTAAAATAAGATATTTCTATAATTACAGAAAAGAGTTCAAATATGTTGAGAAAAGTGTTACTACCCTTAAACAACTGAGAAATCTTCATAGTGACCCACCTAACAAAACAGCTTAGAAGAAAGTGGAGCCCTCTAGTGGCCGGAAGACTTACGAGTTAACTCCATCTGCTTCCACCCAGGCGAACCTGTACTCGTTGATCCTCAGCATCAGCTGCAGGCAGCCAGCGACGCACTGGGCGTACTGGCAGCTCTGGGAATTGGGTCAGAGACAAGTCAGTGAGGTGAGAGTCACAGAGCCAAGAGGTTTGCGACTACATGGGTTGACCATGAATGGTCAACACCCCAGCGACATCCCAAATGGCAAAGAGGCGGGATATCCCACGAGAGGACGAAAGAAGAAGGCTTAAAGGGCTGCATTTCTGTTAGGAAGGGCATACAGGGGCAGAAGAAAGAGGCATGAAAAGCAGAAAGTTCTAGAAGGGAGAGAAAGAAGCGGGTGAGAGGTGTTGAGGCGTCCGACCAGCCACCGCGAGAGCTTATCAGCCAGGATGAATCAGCCTCCAGATCAAGTTTACGCCACTGGAAGAACGATCAGCAGAAGACTGTGGGAAAGGATGCCTGCAGAAAAGCTGGTCCTGAATCTCCTAGTGCAGGAGAGCATTCTGGGATATGTAGTGTTCACAGGACACAGAGGTGTACTCTACCGCACGCAGTCTTGCCGATTTCATCCTCAGCAAATGGCTGCTGTGGACAGACATGGGTCGGACGCCGGCGGAGGGACCGACAGCCCCAAGAGGGGCCGGGGGGCCGGAGAGAGGCAGTGGAGTGAGAGAGAAGGGGCGGCGCGGGTCAGCTAGACTGAAGCTGCTAGAACATTCCTCCATGGAGGGCCTTGGGATAGATGAGGAAAAACCCATACTTACATCAGTGGGGGGCAGCGTTCCCGTTTCCGGACCTGCGGGCCGCAGTTTCTACCAACAGATAAGAGGGTTTCCTTTTAGCCTGCCAGCACCACCCGCCCAGATCACCCACCCATGGCCGCATTCAGGATGTGCTGAAGCTCACGCGGAGCATTTCTCAAAGAGCCTCCTTAACGGGGAGCAGGGAAGCATTCTCACATTCCCCCATGATGGCAATTTGGGTTTTTCCGGTTTTTTCGAGCCCTGATGGAAAGCTCACTGGTAACACATGCCAAACAAAGTTGGGATAAATAGCTGAAGAACTGATACCTAGATAGAGATCAGAGAAGCCTCAAAGTTCTCTGATACGGAAATCGGAAATTTGGCTTAGGTGGACTAAATGCTTGTGATCCTATGAGAGGAGGAGGAGCAGATGGAAGTCATGGATGGGTGTATCCAGGCACTCCCACGCACACCGAGCACGACCACAGGGGGGCGCCGCAGACAATGCTGAAAGCAGCCCAAACCACAGCGCTGCCTCCACCGCAGCGATGAACCAAGGGGAGAAAAATGAAATAGGCCAGCAAAGCCAACCCAACGGAAGTCGGGGGCGAGATGGCGACACAAACCGAGGTCCCCCTCGTCTTCCCTCCAAAACTCAACTCTGACAACGAGAGCATACACCACTGGCCCTGTTGACAGAGAGAGGGACACCCTGGATGACCAGGCTCAGCTGTGCCCATGCAGCCCTTCTGTCACACAGCCGCCCGTCACTTTGTGTATATTTACATTATCAGTAAGTGCTGGGTTCATGCTGTCACACATCTGGGACTTACAAAGACTAAAGAGCAAAAGAAACATAAATCACTTTCTCCTCTTTAAAACTGTTGCTAATTTTTATTACTTTATTTAACATAAATGTCATTTTCATGCATTGGGAATTAGAACTATAACATTTAAATACCAAAAAATGATAAAAAGGGAATTTAATTATTCGCGGAATCTGCAAAATAGATTATTTGCCAGAGAACCAACTCTTTCCCGGTTGATTCCTCAAATAAAAAGAGCAAGTGATTGTTAATCTGAAATTCAACAACACCAGAATGGTACCATCACAGATGAAAGGTTCACTTTCTGATCGTCAGAACTGGAAAAAGCAAACGGATGTTAAGTAAATGACATAATTCAAGGATCATGCCAAAAACAAGGGAAGCGTAAACATCACATGGGTTACAGACGTCCTGCTGAACCTGACAACAAACGTACCTGGGAGCAAAGCTGTGTTTTGATCCAGTTGAAATAGTAGTTCAGGTCACTGCCCTCCATAAGCTCCCGACCCCAGGCGGCCAGCTTGGCGATGATCCTTGCCGCCTGGTAGAGGACAATGCTTAGAGATCAAAGGTGAAGCACTTCTTGCCTCAGCCCATTCACTTGGGCGGGCAGCCTCCATACATAGCCGATATAAAGCTGCAGGTCAGGGCTGTGAAGGAGGAGGCTTTCAAAGGTTCCACAGAAGACTGAGAGACTAACAATGCATCGGTGGTACTGACGGCCAAGTGACGCTTCATGAACCACTTGTTGTATTTTCTGACCCCATTAGATGGTGCTCTCTGGTCATAAGAAAGGCCTCAAAGCATGCCTCAAAGTCAGCCAAGAGCACCATCTAGTGGAGTCAAAAGATACAGCAAATGGGTCATTGGGGTTCATTTGGCCGTCACTAATCCATGGGCCCTGACATGCAGATGACAGCATTTCCTGCAGCAACACATGGAGGAGGACCCCCGAGAGGCAGGTTTTCTTGCGCGCATGTGGAACGGCAGACTCCTCACCTGTAAGTAACAATTATGGGAGCTACATCATTAGCCCCTGCAATCATAGTTACTGATACCAGCCTCTCTTACAGATACAGTTGTAAAACCCACAAAATCAATCAGCAGCTCCTATTTATACCGGAAAATAACCATTACATCTTGACATTGAGTGACATTTGCAACATATGATCATTTGATGGCACAACAGACCATCTTCAAAATTCAACTACAATGTAGTTCATTGGAAAGGAATGTCTGAAATTTTTCCATCCCTTTCCTGGGTGGATTTTGAAGATCATTTCCCACACTCCTCCCCCCTGCTACTACACTATTTTGCCAAAGGTATTGGGATGCCTGCCTTTACCACACATGAACTTTAATAACATCCAAATTCTTAATAGATAGGCTTTAATATGGAGTTGGCCCACCCTTTGCAGCTATAACAGCTTCAACTCTTCTGGGAAGGCTGTCCTCGAGGTTTAGGAGCGTGTTTGTGGGAATTTTTGACCATTCCTCCAGGAGAGCAATTGCGGGGTCATGTTGGAAGGGGCCTCATCTCCAAACTGTTCCCACAAAGTCGGTAGCATGAAATTGTCCAAAATGGCTTTGAATGCTGCAGCACTAAGTGTTCCTTTCACTGGAACTAAGGTGCCAAGCCCAACTCCTGAAAAACACCCCCAACACCGTAATCCCCCCTCCACCAAACTTTACACTTGGCACAATGCAGTCAGGCAAGTACCATTCACCTGGAAACCGCCAAACCCAGACTCGTCCATCGGATTGCCAGACAGAGAAGTGTGATCAGTCACTCCAGAGAACACGTCTCCACTGCTCTAGAGTCCAGTGGCAGCGTGCTTTACACCACTGCATCTGACGCTTTGAATTGTGCTTGGTGATGCAAGGTTTGGATGCAGCCACTCGGCCATGGAAACACACTCCATGAAGGTCTCTGTTGACGCGCTGTTCTTAAGCTAATCCGCAGCTAAGGCCACACAAAGTTTGTAGGGCTATTGACTCTGCAGACAGCTGGCGACTTCTCCACACTGCGCCTCAGCATGCGCTGTCCCCGCTGTGATTCTACGCGGCTGACAGCTTCCTGGCTGAGCTGCTGTTGTGCTTATTGCTTCAACTTTGTTATAATACCACTTACAGGTGACCGTGGAAAATTTATCAGCGAGGAAATTTCACGAATGGACTTATTGCACAGGTGTCACGGTACTACGCTTCAATTCACTGAGATCCTGAAAGCGCCCCAGTCTTTCGCAGACGTTTGTAGAAGCAGTCTGCATGCCTAGGTGCTTGATTTTATACACCTGTGGCTATGGAAGTGATTGGAATCCCAGAATTCAATGATTTGGAGGGGTGTCCCAATACCTTTGGCAATAGAGTGTATATAAATGGAACAGTGACACAAGGGGGACACCAGCAGTTGGCAGAGTGATGCTGTTACCATGTGGACGGTGAAGGGATCCTGCCGGTTTAGCATGGGCAGGAAGTAGGACCAGGCTGTGTTCTTGGTCTTCTTGGCGTAATCAAAGAAGACGTTCACCCTCTGGTGGTTCTCCTGGGGGGGGGCAGAAGTAGAAGGTGATGGCATGTTAAATGGCCAGAGGGGTACGGTGAGCCTGCGATGGGCTGGCCCCCCATCCAGGGTTGTTCCCTGCCTCGTGCCCATTGCTTCCGGGATAGGCTCCGGACCCCCCCGCGACCCAGTAGGATAAGCGGATTGGAAAATGGATGGATGGATGGATGGATGGATGGATGGATGGTACTGTGAGCTCAGCTCCTGTATCTGGCAGAGTAATCGTACCACCATCAGGCCCTTCAGCAAGGCCCTCAAGCCCCACTCCATGTCCCACTGCTCCAGGGACCCCAGCTGTCCTTCCATCACATAAAAACCAGGTAATACAAGTAATACAGGTTCCGGTAATACAGGTAATAAAGGTTCCAGTAATACAGGTTCCAGTATAAGCAGCCTGACTCAGCAGAGAACGGTTCCGCCCTCACCTGCAGCGTGTCGTCGATCAGCGTGAGGATGTACTGCACTGTCTGCTCCTTGGAGATGTGCGCCATTAGGTTCAGGAAGGTCTTGGCGCACTGAGTCACAGACAGAGGTGCCCCCACTGGGTTAGTAGATGCAAACGTGAGCTCCTAGATCCTTAAAAGCAAAGCTTCTGAAAGATCCTGAAATACCTGATGACCCTCATTGGTCAGTATCTCCTGCTTATCCTCAGACTGTTCAAACCTCTTGATGAACTCACAATCTTCAGAAGAAATCATCTGCCCCCTGAAAAACAAACAGAAGATCTAAAGAAAAAACACACACACACACTTCTGGATGCAGCAGGGGTGGAGGTCATGGTAAAGCACATACATGCTAACCTACTTGAAGAGGTACCCAAACAAATACCCCATGATAAACAATGAGGGTCTGACTACAGGAAGGAATCTGCTGCAGCCTGATATTACGGTAATTCAGGGCTGCACGTTGGCGCACTCTGCTGGCCTGGAGGTGATGATGCAAAACGCTTAAGCAGAACCCCAACACCCAGCAGTGGTCAGAGAGAGAAGAGAGACTTTATTTTTCACCACTTTGCTTTAGGAAACATTAAGCGGAAAAAAATGATGCTCACTAAGTTCCTAACACAGGCCAGGGGATGGTGAGGCATTTTCCCATCAGAGTTATATTTAAAAAGGAAACGACTTTACAGAACAGAACAGAGGGAATCACCCGACTAATGAATTAGTCACCAGCTGCTATTAAATATTTAATATTAAACACTGAATTCCACACAATCTGTATTAAATCCTTAAACTGGAGCCACTAATCAGCTCAGTAATCCACTGATGGAAGGAAGTTAACGAGAACAAGGGCCCACATCACAGAGGACCTCTCCTACTCCACAAACAGCTCTGTTCTTGTTAGTAAGGCACAAAAGGGGCAGGTCTGCGAACTACACTGCTGTGGATAGCAAGGTACGTTAGCGGGAGGGAGGTGAAGGCTGCCCAACGTGTCACTGGCACCCTGCTCCCCCGCATTGCGGACATTTACTGGAAATGATGTTTGTGGAGGGTGCAGGGTATCATGAAGGACACTTCACACTCTGATCATGGACGGCCTGAGATGCTACCCTCAGGTACATGAAACACAAGTCCACACTCCAGAACTAACACCCTGATAAACAGATTCTGTTCTGTAGCTGTTTCTCTCTGGAACACACAAAACCTGCTGTACTAATTGCATAATATGGTAAAATAATTACATCTATACAGATGTATTCTTATACATATTACATTTTATATTTGAACATGGGCTTGTAATTTTTATTTGTTACTGTCCCTATGTGTTGTATTTTTTCTATGCTAATTCACATTCTGGTTAAATGCTAAATGCATTTTGTTGTCAACGATTGGTACTTGCCAGTGACAATAAAGCTGGACCTGGATCTGAATCCACTGCAAAATCATCAGAAAACAATGTGAGAGGAGTAAAAATCATGTCATTAGCACTAAAAGCTGTAAAAGGATGGGTCCTATCAGCTCAGCCTGTGATTGGTCATCAGTACCAGCCCAGTTTATCAGAATCCACCATAAACAATGTATGTTTACATTCCTGCAGGCGTCGGTCACCCGTATCGCCTGATCGCCCAAACACACAGGTATCTCCTCCATACACATTTCCACTACATTAGTTTATCTAACAGGGTAAAGTCTTTTCTCCGTAATGATAAAAAAGTGGAGCTAAAAAAGAGCCAAACGCTAGCCATGAAACACACACGTGAAAAGCAAAAATTAATTTATTTCTAAAAGCTAAAAATGTGACGCCAGTTCCTACTATAGAAGACAATGCAAATGACTGAAACCATCCGGTTTTAACGGAATTCTGCTTTAAAGCAATGCCGCGCCATATCTGGAATGAACAAGGAAAATCATGTTTATACATGATTACAGTTTTTGGGTCTACACCCCCCCCCCCAAAAAAAAAAAAAAAAAAATCTGGCAAT
>JABFEA020000085.1:13130730-13144976 GCA_019775915.2 Cyphomyrus plagiostoma
CATCAACTGTGGACGATCCTTTTTTTGCACAGTAATATAAAGCACCGCACCCAACGTTAGTCTTCGCCTTCGCGTAGTAATTCCAATCGGGTAATCAAAGGAAAATGGACAGTGCACGTAGGTAGCCTATAGAACCCAATACTGTGCAGGGTAGCCTAATGCTAAAACTAATATTATATCAAATGTACAACACATTTAATTGTAAGATTGTAGGGCTGTGTGTGGGCATGGCAATATCAAACATTATTTGAGTTTGGAGGTAGGTTACTACCATTTGTTTTGCTTATAATAGGGTGTTATTAAGCAACATTTACATTCGGCTATGCGTTTTCAACTGATGTTGCATGTCACTGGTCGTTTGTTGTGCTAATAAACGTTTGCCTTTAATCTGATTTTCATTCGGGTGCGGGTCGGGTGTCGGTATGTATTTATAGCCGATCGGGTGCGGAATTTTATTTGTCGGATAACGGTTCGGATACGGGTTTAAGTATGACGGGTACGGGCGGGTGCGGTTTGTCAAAATCAGACCTGTGCAGGACTCTGCTGCAGGGTGCAGCAATAATCATATAATAAATGATTTAATGAAAATTGTTCATATATTTGACGCGATTTCATTACGTCATTTTTGCGAGCGAGGGGGGGAAATTTCTGCTTTAGGACGGTATAATCAAAATCTCTCCCGTTGGCCAAATTTATATCGTATATCGTTTATACCGCACAGTACTACTAACACATATCACTTACTCTTCTGATAACGACCCAGTTGGTCCAGTAAGTACCCACTACCAGGCTACGGACCCCCCATTCGGTACCCGCTACCAGGGTACGGACCTCCCAGGAAACGGCTCCGCTGATGCGTGACGGACAAACGACGGCGCCCTCACCTGGTCGGCCACTCTGTACACGTCGGCCTTGTTACTGCAATCGCACAGGTACGTGTGGACGGTGGGGGCCCCCTTCTCCGTGGCCAGGCGGGCGGTTTCAGCGTTGCCCTCCACGCTGATGTCCCACAGGACGAGCGAGGCTCCCAGCGAGGCAAACTCCAAGGCCATGAGGCGGCCGATGCCGCTGCCCGCGCCCGTGATTAGCACCACCTCCCCGGATACGCTCTTCTTCCGTGCCGGGATGAAGAGTCGCACGAATACCTCCAGGTTGTAGTAAATGCTCAGGACCAGCATCTGCAGCGTCTCCAGCAAGAAGTTCATGGTGACGAGCCAGGGACCTACGAATAACCACGATCGCAATAATGTTTTACTGAAAACATATCGGACAATTCTAGGTCATATTCATGGATGCTTCAGTCCCCCTGAAAAATAATTCTTGGAAATCCGTGTATACCTGTCGCATTTTGTAACTGCTTCTACAAAGCGCGAAAGCAGACACATTTACTATTAAAGCCAATAATGGCCAAAACCTTCCCACAGGCTATTGAATAACAAAAATTTTGGTCTTCCTGCTTCCAGATTTTCTATCCCCCCCCCCCCCCCCCCATTGTGCAATATGCCAAGTTGGCAAACTATTTAATAAATGTATAGTGACTCGGCAGGCCAGGGGCCAGTGCCCCCGTGAAAACATGCACACCTACCCGCGGCCACGTTAAATACATATGCTACTTGCGTTTGAAATTAATGCATTATATTAATAGCAACAATAATATAGTATTAAGTAAGGTTTCCATGACGGGTCTTCCGGCGCCGGGCGGTTGGGTCGCTTCAGTTGGTGAAAAGTGAAGTTAACGCCAGAAACAAGACAATCTAAACGAGAAATCAGAGTGAGATACTTATTTGTAAAAACTGTAAGATGACTGCAAAGTATTGCAAAAATTAACTTGAGTTTTCAAAATTGTCTTTTCCTTTTTAATGCTGGCAAAGTAGGTAGTAATACTTGGGGGACATCTGCCCCCCCCAACAGAACGACCGGCACCAGTCTGTCCCCCCTAACCCTAACCCCCCGGTGAAATGGGACAGAACCAGCGCTGCGGGCTCGAGACCAGGCCGCGTGCCGCTGGCGTAGCATTTTCAGACGGTTAGTTAGGAAGCCGCAGTAAGACGTCAGTTACACTCGGATAGGCGGCGTGCAGATTTCAGCGATAAGTTTCGCTCTCTTTCATATATCTGTGCATTTAGCTCATTACATGTAAAACACGTCAACGTTAACCAGCCCGCCAGTTAAAAAGGCACCGAAGGTCGCACTGCTGCCATTAATAACCAAATCAGCCACAAAAATTTAGTTGGAATCTGCGCTGGTTTGGCTGGACAAGCAGTCTGGCTTATAACGGAATTAGATTCAATTTCTTATAAAGTGATGTGTCAGTGGCTATTGGATGTCTGGTGATTTACACCAACCGGCTAGTTAAGGCTAACCCGTAAAATGGGTGTTTTTGTGACGTTAGCGTTAGATATGAACTGGCCGACCTGTGTAACGCTGTTAACCCGAATAGAAGTCTGCCAGCATATTTAAAATTAGCGGAATTATTTGCATCTGTATGAATACATTTCAGTTACTTAAAGTTATTTGTGGTACGATACCATAAACAGTTGCATTGCATGCGTTGCACGAATGGTTAAAAGTTAAACAATTAAAAGTACCGCGAATTGCAAACCAACATAACGGGACTTCGGTCCTCACTAAAGTTCTTGCAGCCTTTGCAATAGATCATGTGAAGAAGCAAACAAAGCGCATTAACTGCGGGATCAGAAACAGCCCTGAGCAAAAACATCTGCCTGAAACACGCAGCGGATCCGGTTGGTTAGCGGCCTTAAAGCAGCCCCACGCCCCGCATTTAAAGCCCCGCCGTCGGCGTTCACATTACCTGCAGCAGGACGGAGAAAAAGCAGCTTCTCGGTCGCACTGCACGTCTGCTCGCAACGCCGATACGCCGCTTTTGGACGCCGCTCTCCCCTCCCGAAAGCACAGGAGGCTCATGACGCTTTACGTATCCTGCGCGGAGGATTATGGGTCCCGTGCACCTTCTGATTGATGTTTTCATTGTATATTGTTCTTCACATGTTATGATTGTGCATCTTTCAGAGAAGTCGTCTCCTTCACCCACGGGATTAAGAAGGTGCACTTAACACATGCACTGATGTCCACTACATTTGTTTACGGCATTCCACCCAAGCATAATGATTTCAGGGAGGCGGACGGTGGCTGCTGGATGTGCAATTTGTCAAACGAGCGTGATTGCAATCCTTTTGGTGGGCAGATGATCCGCAGCGTTTTTAATTCTCTGTGGTCACATCGCCGGGACATTGCACATCACTCGCCAGGGAGTTGCTTGCGATTTGCAAAAGTTTCTTAATTTGCAAAAGTTTCTTAATTTCCCGGTAACTGCAATATAATCTCGCAATTGAGAGTAATGAAATATAGGGCTTTTTGTGCTATTTTTTTACGACTGATCGAAACGTAAGTCTGTTCTCCTTTCCACCACGTGAGAATTTAAAAATAGGGAATCCAAAGAGATCGCCACATCTAACAATTAAGTCATTAGACGTGTTTGGCTCACCAGTAGGTCGGCCTGGATACTTTAAAAACAAAGGAGACTCAGTGAACTGAAGGTTGATGGAAGAGAACATTCATTCAACACAATCTTTTTTTTTTATCCCATCAGCTTTGTTAACATTTTATGTTTTTGGATCTGGATTGAGATGTGGGTGTGAGTTGAAATTCAGGTTAGGGTTCTTGTTAGAGCTACATTAGTTAGAGTTAGGTTTGGAGTTAGGTTTACAGTTCAGTTTAGGGATAGTATTTGGATTAAGCTTAATGTTTGAGTAAGGGTTTATATTGCCATCTTGCCATCAGGGTTAGTCATAGCTTAGTTATTCAAGTTAAATTTAAGATGTTTGCCATAAATTGGTGCCACAGAAGACCGTGCTATCGTTTGGCAACCAGAGGGTTGCAGGTTCGAGCCCTGCTTACTCCTGACCCCATCAAAGTGTCCTTGAGCAAGACACTGAACCCCAAATTGCTCCCGGTGTGCAGGTTGGCACCTTGCATGGCAGTCTCTGCCACCAGTGTGTGGATGGGTGAATGTGAGGCATAAATTGTAAAGCGCTTTGTAGAAAAGCGCTATATAAATGCAGTCCATTTACCATTAGGATTAAGATAGGGATGGCATTAGGGTAATGTTTACTGTTTTACCATTTTCTGCCTCTGGTGAATAGGCTCCAGCCATCCATCCATTTTCCAACCCGCTTATCTCCTGCTGGGTCGCAGGGGGTCCGGAGCCCATCCTAGAAGCTACAGGCACGAGGCAGGGAACAATATACATAATATGTATATTAGATATGTAACTGTGTGTGAAGCAGAGGGCACAGTGTGCTTCAGATTGGAAAACCCCAGCATAATGTTCAGGATTGCAGTTAAGATTACTTTATTTTCATTTCAGCATCTAATCATAGTGACTTACACACAGAAATGGAATCTCTTTAAGGAAAAACATGGTTAATTCATTAATAACTACGGACACTTTTTGGTGAAGGTGTAACATAAGCAAGAGATCGATGACATCCCCATTCAGACACACATGATATATTTAAGATGTGACAGGCTGTAATAAATCCTGTGCGAATTTTTGGATTGTGTTATGTTGGAAAGTCTCAATTCGTTTCATTTGTAATGTGTTTCTTCTGTTCCTTGAATCCAAATTTCTCCTTTGTGGCTGGACCTGAATGTCCTTTACACTGAATAATTTTAATTAGTGTATCACACACAATAAAACACCACGAGCCATGATTTTAATCCTAACAGAAATCCCCAAATCAGTGCTCTATAATCATTTCCTGTTTATAGGTGTGTGTTCCACTCCTGCCCAGTGCTTCTTTGTAATAAATAAAACTCTTACAGTGTAGTCTGTGGTGTTGACTGACAACAAGACAAAGATATATGCTTATCGGTAAAAAAAATAATATATATATATATCAAGCAAACGCGCAAAAGGGCAGGTGATCAGCGATAGTGTCCATGGATTGGTCAGCGATCGTGTCCTTTGATTGGTCAGCGATCGTGTCCTTTGATTGGTCAGCTAATCCATAAAGCCTCCATATCGCTTCTCTGCTGCTGGTGAATAGGCTCCACCCTCATCTCCCCGGGGTCCCTCGAGGAAGCCGATCAGCCGCTTCTCTTCCTCTTTCCACGCAGGGCGGCCCATCCTTCTCATGAAGCCGCCATACCGCTTTTGCAGCTCCCTGGCACCGGCGTCGAGCTCCGGGCTCCGTTCCACGCTCCTCATAAAGCCTCCGTACCTTTTTGCCACCTGCTGGTCATCTTTGAGAGCTGCTTCAGGGGTCAGAAGTTCCTTCAAAGCGCCGGCAGCGTCTCCACCGGCCTCTCCGCCGGCCTCCAGGTCCTTCTTCATGAACCCCCCGTAGCGCTTCATGAACCCCCCGTACTTCTTCTCCAGCTGTCGCTCGTCGTCCTCCTGTTTGGCGGCGCCCGCTCTCTCCGCCCGCTCTCGCTCTGCTTGGAGGATGTCTTTGCAGAGGTCCATGGACTTTCTCGTTAATTTCCCTTCGCACTCCAGCGTACATGTCTGAGTGAAAGCCATGGGAAGATAAAACAAAAATGTGGTCACCATCATGGCTGAATAATTCCACCCATTTTACAAGGTCACAGGTTCCTAGACCCTGTCCCAGGGCATAAGGCAGGGGACACCCTTGAAGGAATATCAGTGTATTGCGGCGGTTGGGTACAAAAGTTAATAATATAAAGCCAAATGTCTATTTATAGGGGGGTGAATTAAGCCGGACTAAACATTGGGGTTCCTACACCCCTGCCCAGAGTAAATCTACATTGCACAGGGAAACCATGCAAACTCCACATGCAGACAGAGCGGGAGCAGCAAGGAACGCCAAAGCCCCGGATGTCAGAGGCAATACTGGTAACATACTGCCCCCTTTGCTCCGTTATGGAAGCACATTCTCGGGAAATTGCTCCGTGAGGCAGTTATGCGGAAATTACGTAAAACATATTCATGTAGGTTAAGGATATATAGTTGCGTGTAAACTGAGTAATACTGTTCTCTGCAGATGCTTTTATGTTCTGCTTATAAGAAACGCGTCAGCGTTAGTGGGACCTGCTGTTTCCCGGGTTGTGGGTTTAGGGTGAGATGTCAGTAATCTCATCGAATGGCGCTATTGCTCAGGACCAAAGGTTCTGCGTGCGATATCAGCCCGCGTCTACATTCAGGCATGACCAAACCTCCAGGGCGAGAACCAAATAGAACATCTTTTTTTCCTCTCCACAATTTCCCGAACACTATACTGAGCACTGGGTACTCTTCTAAAAGGTGTTGAGGGAAATATTTGATTTATATATTTGATACTTATATATATCCTCCTGAGACCCAAGGAAAAGGTGTCCTTTAATTTAGGTACAAGAAGAATAAATACATTTCCTAACATCAGTGAAAAGATAGATGCAAAAATAATATCTCCACTACAATGGACATAAATTAATGGGTGGGCTCTCAGGAGGTTACATATCCCAAAAATTAAATGCGTTCTTGGATTCCATTTAATAAGTGTAGTTTGGTAAACTAAAACAAGTTCGCTGCCAACATTCTATAAATAATATAGAATAAAATTACGTAAGATTCTTCTGTATGTCTATAAAATAAGTAAAATAAGAATTTCACTATAAACCTTCTCAGATACAGGTCCTCGATAACGCGACAGGCGGTTTAATTTCGTTATCTATTATAACCATCATAAAAAGAAACAAACACCTTTCAAACTGATCAACAAGAACAGATCCCTGGAAGGAATGGGGAAGTCCGTAGTTATTTATCATTATTTATTTAATACTACACGGTTTCAGAATTTGTATAAATAATAAAATAGATACGTTTTATTCTAAAACAGTCAGTGGGATTGCTGTTATTGTACGATTGAGATATGTTTAGTTTAAACTAGTTTATGGAAAAACAAAGAAGAATCCACGAAGTTTTACGCACTAAGAAGTCTGGATTAATTATGAACATCCAGAGGAGATGCGCTAGAGTGCTTTCACTGGAGCGCCTTGCTTTCGACACTAATATCCGCATCATCATACACCGCAGCTCCTCGATGCCCTAACGTCGTCTGGATGGAGGTGCAACAGCGGCTGCGTCTTACCAGCGTGCTCACCTCAGCAGCTCTGCCCTGTAGGCGCAAGAGGCAGAGCGCGCAGTCCTGGCCGCAGTCTGCGCAGACCGGCAGCGCCAAGCAGGTGCTGAAAATCAGCGTCCAGCATGATGTTACCGTCAACCCCATGGACTGTTAGACAAGAAATAAAACCTTTAACTTCAGAGACAAAATGTTTAATTTCCTATTCTTGCCATTGATAGTATCCTGCATTAACTGTGAGGGAAGCGCAGAATAAACAATTAAACAAAATTTGATTTTAAAATAATGTATTAACGTAACATTTATATACTATAGGTTATACTGCGAAAATTAATCAGAAAACCCTTAAATAGTTGACATTATACGCTATTTCTACAATTTGTGTGTTATTTTTAAATAATTCAAAGAAATAAGGTTAGTGCTTGAAGAATTAGGCTACTTACGTCCCCTTTGATTCCTCCCGCTAGATCGGCGAGCTTGCAAGTTTCGGAAATAATATCGGTTAGTTCTCCCACCAAATGCGTATTTATACGACCGGGAGCCAGCCAATCCCCGTAAAGCGATCCAAGAGCCGAATCAGCGCAGCTCACCGCTATAATCTCAGCCTTTATGATGGCAGTGAAGCCCCCAGTCTCAGTTTCGGTAACAGACCCGGAGTAGTTGTGGCAACCTATCAGCGGCCGAAGACGGATGCAGCTACGCGGACTTGATGGTTGCACCAGGACATAAGTACCATGCGTGGACGATGAGCGGACCCGACATGGAGTGACGCAAGCAACATTGAGAATTATCTCGTTTGCTTGGAAACAAAATTAGGCTACATATTACGTTTGCAAGAAGCCCTGGGACGTTTTCTGTAAAGTAATTGGAAAGTTTAAACAAATGCGACTCGTGTACGTCTTCATCCTGAGATGATTCTTGAACTCCCCTGATGAGAGGAGATCCTACTAGCCTGACCAAGGCCTACGTGTAATCGTCAGGCGTTTGAGGAATATGAATTCCTAATGACAATTTATTTTAAGTTTGAAACAGGCAGCTTTTTAGACGTTGCAATGAATTAAAATTACACCAGTCCATGCGATTGCACATCATTGAATAATGCACAATACTTGTGTTAATAACCGATTGGAATAATATGTTACATGAAGTAAATGGCCAATGTCTGGACAAAACAGTCTAGTATCTCATCATTTACAGAAAATCATCAAGACTTTCCCTGTTTATTGCTGCCTGACGAGGCAGTAACATACACATATGCTTATGACAGAAGGGACCCGATCAACACATCATCTTCCACAAGAACAGACCTAACAGATAATGAAATGCAAGCATAGTAAATAAACACGCATTTAATTAATGCACGTGCAAACACAGTGCAAACAGTTTGTGACGCTGCATGGTTTACATTACAGGTTGACGTTAAGTGTCGGCATATATGTTAACCTAGTATATGTCGCGACAGTGAGATTTTCTGAACAATTTTGATACTTGCCAAAAAAGTTGAACATACCGGTATTTATAAAAACCATTCTTGGAGAAAGGAACCCGATGTTAAGATCGGTATTATACATATAATGTTATGAATATAAACCTCATGATATAGAAATGTCGTTCGGGAAGCACAATTCGTTTCAAATTCCAGTAGGCTTAATTAATACGGCATATGTACATAATTTGATCATAGCTCTTAAACTATATACTTTAGGTACCGATGAGATGTTATACTAACGATTTAAAGTAGTTTTAGGTGTTAATCTGTTTGACGCCTATATAACATATTTAAATCAGTCTCCGTTCAATGCTTAATATTAGGATCGTTTATATTGGCTTCACGGAAACATTACAAGGTCGCCACATGATGGACCATGATGCTTCACCATGATGAAGCGATAGTGTTTATGTTCACCTCATTTCCCGGTCACCTGCAGGTTTTTAATGACATACTTATTCAAACTCACACGTCTCATAGCTTCCTAGGTTTATCCTTTCATTACATAAGCCAGATAAGGTTTAGTTATTCAAGTAATTAATCTGTCATGTCTAGTGAGCGGGAATTGCCGACTGAAATTGGAGTGCCAGAGCAAGACATCCAATAACTAATTAAACGGAGGTCGCCTACTTAAATTTGGTTTTGTGTGATTAAAGGTTGTCAGTATTCTATATCCCCCTCAAACCATGAGTAGGCTACAAATTTGGTTAATCGTTATTAATGTTCTAATGATCAGATTTAAAGCTTTGAACTGATGTTTATCCTTAAAGTTACGGTGCTAATATCACACCATGACAGGTCCGTTGTCTTCCACGCATGTTGCGATTGACGTTGCGAGACACTGCATGGCGGCGCGTCCTCGGACTGCAGCGTTTGGATCTCATCCCTGCTCTCTGTGTGTGGAGTTTGCCTGTTGTGTAGGTTTATTTTTTAATCTCCCGCAGTCTACAGACATTTGTTTAGGTTAACTGGTGCTTTCGCCTGCAGTACGTGCAACACAAATGTCTTTGTCAGAAATCCATGATGGTAAAATAGTACCCTTCTCTAGAATGATCGCGGCAACACGCCTGTAGGCAAGAGCTGGAACTGAGGTGCGAGTTTGCCAGATCAATGTCATGCTTAGAGAAGCAGGAAAGATCTGTGGAAACAGAGTAATAACCTTTGCATGATAAGCCTAAGTCAGATATGAGGATGATGATTCGGCAGGTTAAAAGTGTCCCGGTTTGCACTGAGGAGACTTTTGGATATACTGTAGGTGTCTGGTTCACTAATAAGTGCTGCTGTGTTCGTAACACCTATATGTGTTTGTAAAAGCAGGGGAAAGTCCGCCATTAAATCGCAGACGATGGGCAGAATTTGAACGAAGCAAGCACTCCATGAGTTAATTAGCCCCCAAATTCAATTTCCTGACATGAGAAGGAAGGACAGCATCTTAGTTATTGCTCTGTAGAATTATCATTCCGTGCAGATAAACGCGAATGAGTGCCCGGCAATGGAGGTAATTACTAGTTTTGTCTCCCTACTGTAGAGGGACCGGGGACTGAGGTTTCAATCAGCCGAAGATTATCCGGGAAAAAAACCCTCACCCAAGTGAACCAGCATCTGTTTAAGAAAAAGGATTTGCCTCTTGCACGATTCAGGGTTATCGACAAAAAATTCGAATCGCTTCTGAGAAGCCTCGCCTTTGAGTGACGAGTGGGGCAGGATATCGGACTGAAGTTGCGGTGACAGTGGCCCTTCTGAGCTGATCACCGCTGGCCGCATCTCCAGTTAATTACCACTGACACACGGTCATTCCGGCAGCCGTGTTCAGGCGAGATACACGCGGCTAATGGGTTAGCGGCCCGCTACCATAATAACGTAATTGGCTGAAATCGGTGGCTTTGTGTGCTATTGATAATGCTGTCAGCTGCAGTTATGTAACTGGTGTTTTTTGCGTTGAAAAGAAAAGAAAGTAAGAAATCATAAAATTTTCTTTATTAAAGGTTAAAATGTCACACTCGAAATTCTGTATTTCTTGTTAACGTAGCTTTATGTTGCCTATAGTAACTGATAGTATCATAACTTCGTAGATGTAACGATAATGTCACGTTAACCTGCACTTCTTGTCACTTTATGGCAAAACGTTATTTGCAGTGTTACCTCCTGCCGCTAACGTCGTGTCACAGGGATGGCAAACGCCCTCGGCCCTCTGTGCGTGTCTCCTGTCGCTTGACAACACTACATTCAACGTTACATTTAGCCTCCCGCCTTTTGACGCTAGCCTGCAAGGGGGCCTGCGTGGGCCTGACCTAACAAACCCCATCACGAGCATGGCCCACCCCATAGTTGATCACACTTCCCCCCCTCTCCCTGGCCCCAGAAAGTCCTTCAGTCCGCCCTCCATCTGGGATGCTATGCTAATGTGCGCTAACAGACGTGCACGGGCTCCCCGCGCCGTCGTGACGCCATGGGATCACGCGCGTTCCTACGTGCATCAGTCCGCGTGATCAGCGTGCAAGACGCTGGCACCGTTCCTGAGCGTGGGGGAACTTTTTTAATTTAAAAATAAGCCCCCAGTCAAAATGAGGCCCAAAACAAGACTCTGCTTTCATTGTCAATTAAATTACGTAAATTGTCTTGTTTTTTTTTTATTATTCTGGCCTGTGCCTGAGTCATGATACGGCAACTTCCAGCCGCACTAGTCAGTTATGCCCTTCCTGCTACGTCCCCTCAGACAAATAGCTGATCTTTTCAAGATGGGAAGAATACACATGTTTTTTTGTGGAAAATATTTTGAGCTGCAGAACCAGAATATTTTCTCCAAACCTAAGTCGTCTACAAGCATATCAGGAGGGCTCCCATTCTCCTCAGGGCGCTGCCTGCGTCGTGCCCTATGTTTCCTGGCACAAGCTCCTGCCTCACCGTGAGTCTATACTGCACAAGCAATTCAGGAAGGTAAATGGAAAAATATGCAGACCAGGGACCCCTTGGTGGAGAGAGACAGAGCAGAGAAATCCTCTTTAAACATTGTAAAATCGTGTTACAGATTAGGCCTGTCCAACATTAACGTGAGTAGTAACTATATTAACCTATTTATTTATGAATAAATTCATATATGTAAATTACCCAATTAGCCTATTTATCTATTTTGTATTGATGTTTACCATACAAATGCTATCAACATTATTGATTGCGGCTTCGAGTTACATTTTTTACATTATATTTCTGTTTCACTTCATAGATTTTTAAGATATTTGTGTGTATGGGTCAGGAAACTCCACCCACTATGGGCTGTGGATCGTGTTTCTTTTCTTGTTTTAACAAAGGAAGTTAAAGGACAAAACACAAATAGTGGCAGATTAACGACTTCAGGGGCCCCATAGATGCATAATCCAAGGGCCCTTCTTCTGCCCTCAGTCCACAAAACGATACAGCGATTACCTATAAATCTATTAAATGTTAAGATCTATAACATAATTTCTAGGAAGTCAAAGAGAATGTGATGCTGTGTCATACGAGAGTAATCACACCAGAAGGTCAGTAAACTTACACTTTCACATCAGTCATATGCAGCAAGCAGAAAGAGCACGACAGAGACTCACTGACTAAAGGCATCACAAGAGCGGCAACTTTAAAACATTACACTCCGATCCAGTGCGTGTCCACTGCATCCACACTGTGCACTGGAGACATGTTTACCATAAATTACATGGAACACAGGTAACTGTACATAGAGGGGCAAATTCAGAAAAAATACAAAACAAGTTTGAATGTTTGTGTCCATGAAGAAAACTTTGATCTGGCGTACGAAACCCATTTTAAATAGGAAACAAACCATACCAGAAAACACAGAATAGTATAGAAAGATTGTCAGAAGAGAGATGCATTTAGAATTGAGCATTTTAAGCTGAGCCCGAGTATTTTAAGATGAGCCCTGAGTATTTTAAGATGAGCCCTGAGTATTTCAAGCTGAGCCCTGAGTATTTTAGCCTCAATGCTAATCTTCCTTCAAAAAAAAAAGTCAAGCCCCAGGTAAACTTGACTTACCTCCTGATCTTTTCAACACCTAGAAAACTCCCCTGGCTTTAACCAATCACCAACTCGCAAACAAATAAATGACCAATAAGGGATAACTTCTAAAACATAATAATAAAAAAACCTGTATGGCCAATAGGTGCCTCTTGATCACTCTGGGCCCCTGGACTGTAGCCTGGGCGAGCCTGTTCATTCATCCAGCCCTGGACACAAAGCATACCGAACTACGAGGAATAGACACAGAGTCTATATTGCAGTGGAGCTTATATATGAACATGAACATACAAATAAATAAACAAATTACAATGCTACCACCTACATAACCATTCTATTGCATAACACCTCATTAGTAACATTGCATGTGACTGTGTAACATCACAACAAGGGTTTGGATAGTAACCAAGCGAATGTGTTTAAGTCAAAGAGCAGTTTACAGTGATGATTTATCAGTGGCTTCTGACTTGAGTTTATATAAAATTTATTTACAGACATTGATTGACAGACCCCCTGTTAATTCATTAAAAGCCATGGTTTAGATGCCTTTGGGGGGAAGAACCACAATGCTGCTCTTCTAGTCATTCAGCAGGGTATCAGTAACTTTGGAGAACAGAATAAATTCTTGTTTTCATTGTGTTACTGTTTGCATGTGATCAAATGTCAAATTTTGCTTTTTTTCTGTGCAAATATACACTTCGTACCTAGATAAATAGCCTGCAAATTTTTGTTGACTGCCTAGCATAAATACATTATATACTCTATATTTGTATACTATATATGGGGATAATTTATCATAAATGATAAATATAGCAGGACAGGAATGTTCTTAGTCATAGTTGTTCCATCTTTTGAAAAACTCGTAAAGTCACGTACCTGCGACCCGCCTGAATTACGGAGCCCTTAAGTGTTAAGAGTTCGATGTTTGTTCTGTTTTGGGTAAACAGCTAAGTAGCACCAAAAAAGGTCACTTCAGTGAACATGAGTAGAGGGTGTAAAGTCTGCCGGTGCTGGTCAGAGGGGCCTTGGAATGCATTAGCAGCCCCGCTGTAGAGCTGTGCTCCACAATTAGCATCTCTCTTCGAAGCGCTGAGGCGCTAATGCAGCGCTGTGGAGATGAGAGCACCCCCCTCCCCATGATGGCACTGATTAGAGCCCCTGGCTCAACCTGCAGGTGCACCTGACGCCCCCCTGCAGCAGCTCTCCTGGGCGGCGAGAGGCAAACCTACCGGTGGGGGGTATATATATATTGAGAGGGAGACTGTTTGTTTGTCAGAGTTTATTGCAAACGTCTGGCACTCATCCAAACAGGAAACGCTGGTCAACACCAGCACATCTTGTCTGGGTACCGCTCTCTTAATACGCGTTAACAAGCATGTCGCTTTTATTCCCAGTGAACTCGCATCGTGGCGATCACACCGTGCACAGTGCTGACAGTGGTAGCTACACACTCCTTGGCTTGTACCCGGGGGGGCAACGACGGCTGCTAGAATGAGATGCCTCTCTCTCTGTGGGTGTCTAGCACGGCACGGGGGAGATCTCGACGCACAAGCAGCCATAGGTGCCCTGGAGGATGTTACACGCCCCCCCCCAGATCAGGGGGGGGCGAGCGGGGGGGTTGGTTGGTGGGGGGGTGGGGGGGG